>JAUZSU010144281.1:0-15208 GCA_034780255.1 Parotocinclus maculicauda | reverse complement strand
CGGGGATCCCAAAAATCCTCCCATATCTCGCTGATCTGCTTTAGCAGTGGTTATGTGGCGACTTGTGGCTTCTTTTTTTTTTTCGCTCTTACGTTCTTTGGTCTGATTAAGTGGAATTTTGGTCCAAATAACATTACACGTATATAATAGGATTTGGTCCGAATAAGTGGCTGGTCCCATTAACCGGTGGTTCAATTACCTGGATTCGACTGTATTAAGTTTAAACAGCGCATTGACTGCATTTTTAAAGTGTCCTAAAATAACTGTATTTAAAAAAAAAGTGTATTTATACTTTTAGTACTGCAGTAATACTTATACCATAACGTGTTTTCATAGTAACTGTTTCATTATTGGTTGTTGTTGCTCATAAAACATTTCCCATCCCACTTCCCTTCCTAACCTTTCGGTTAGCAGCGAGAGCCGACCTCACAGCTTCATTTGCACGTTCCTTCACAGATCTCGACATCATGGCTTGCGCAGCAGACAGCTGCATCCAGTTCACGCGCCACGCCAGCGACGTCCTGCTCAACCTGAACCGGATGCGCAGCCGAGACATCCTCACAGACGTCACCGTCCTGGTCAGCAGACAGCAGTTTCGCGCTCATAAAACGGTCCTCATGGCATGCAGGTATCCTCCAGCTCCTCTTTCGCTCCTACACGGTCGGTTTTTCTAACGTGCAGAGCATTAACGTGTGACGTCCCGTCTGCAGCGGCCTCTTCTACACGATATTCACTGACTCGCTCAAATGCAACCTGAACGTCATCAGTCTGGACCCCAAGGTGGACCCGGAGGGCTTTGCCATCCTGCTGGAGTTCATGTACACGTCCCGGCTCTCTCTGAAGGAGAGCCTCATCATATCCGTCATGAACACGGCCATCTACCTGCAGATGGACCATGTGGTCGACACCTGCCACAGGTATATCAAGTCCAGGTAGGTCTCACAAGGGGGAGAAAATGAGGCCTTTCTAACGGGCCGTGTGTGCGCATGGGTGCGAGTGCGACAAGTTACGATTTGTGAACACTGCACTTTTGGCAAATTTAGTTTTAAGCACTGTACACTTAGAAGATGTAAGTAAATAGTGGTTACGTAACGTTTGCTATTTTAGGGATCTGAAGGGCTTAGATCTTAATTCTAATTAGAGATATGTAAGACATCACAGAGTACGTTTGGCTTACTGATATTAAAATACTTATCTACAGACTTAACTCCTCTTCCTCACCCCGTGTTCCCTAAAGCTTTTGGCGTTGATCCCGAGAACAAAACAGTCTGATGTCGTTCCAAATGTCTCTCTAAGTGGTGAAAGGTGTTTGAAGTGGTGTGTGTGTGTGTGTATGTATGTGTGAGAGAGAGAGAAATGGATTGCCAGCTCAAAATGTAATTGCTCTATTCCAGCATGCACATGCACTGAGCCACTGAACTAAACGGTGTAGTTGCGAGGCGGCTGCATTACCAACACTCAGTGTTACAGGTGCTAAATGCTTTAGGTCCAATAGCAGCTTGGCATTTGAATCCTGGACCATTTTTGGTCCACAGTTAAATACTTTAACCAGGTGTTGACCAGGCGGATTAGTGTTTCAGTACTGGCAACCCTTAAACAACTTGGTTGGACCTTTTTAGCAGCTCAATTTTAGAGAGAGACAGACAGAGAGAGAGAGAGAGAGAGAGACAGAGAGAGAGAGACAGACAGACAGGCGGCGACGGGGAGACCGAGAGAGAGTCAGACAGAGGGAGACCGAGAGAGAGTCAGACAGACAGAGAGAGACAGACGGCGACAGAGAGACAGACAGACAGACAGACAGACAGAGAGAGAGAGATGGAGGATTAAAGAGCAAACACAAATAAGCCATTACAATTTAGAAACAAGCCCCCAAAAGCCTGACGTTTGTTTAGAATAAGCAGACCTGGCAACGGTGACACGAAGGTCCTGCAGCATCAGGAGTGGAAAAGTTTTTTTTTTTCTTTTTTTCTCCATTTCATGTTTGAATTAATTAGAATTAAAGACCTCGGCCATTAAAGTGATAACCTAAGAGTTCAGGACTGAAGTTCCAGAGCGTGATTTCCATTTCTTCTTTAAATGTGACGTTCTGCAGTGCATCAACAACCAGAACCGCATGCAGAACATCACCAACTCTCTCCTGCTCCCGGACAAGACGCTGCAGTTTGTGAAGGACCACCCGCTCATGGCTGACCCCGTGCTGCCCATCGGGAACGGGCCCCGCCTCACCGCCAAGGACGTCAACTACGTGCAGATCGTCGTGGAAAGAGTGCGAGCCCTCGACAACAACATCTACGACGTCATTTTCACCGCTACGGGTCAGAAAAATCACACGAACGTTTATCACTAACTAAAGAAATCGATTTCATTTAAAAACGACGCCTGGTCACCCGAGTAAGCGATGTTAAATTACCAGAATGTATTTAATTACAAAGCGTGAGTTCTATCGTATGTAAAATGTACGGATTCGCGACAAGTAACAACTGTGATTCTAAAAAGGTTAAGAGTCCGCTGTTAAATATAGAAACTGGTCCTTCTGTGTACAGATAAAGGGTTTCTGCATAAATCCGTGGTGTATGAAAGAGGAACGCACATGATCGAGGAGATCCAGCTGCTCAAGAACCCCGAGCCAATCAAAACCCTCCTGCTGTCCACCAAAGGGGTAAGAAAGAGACCACAGAGACAGAGACAGACTGATTTCATCACATTTATTTCTGAACCAGTGCACGTTCACGTGTCTGCCCTCTAGTGGACAGACCACGCAACAATAACATCGAGTCCTGTCCATTTTTAATGCTCTTTTTTTAGCTGAAACAGCTGTTACAAATGCAGATGTTTATCTGCAGTCAGCTCATATTGGCCAATAATATTGCTATGATATATATAACTGGGAAAGATTTGAGTGTGTTGCCAAATCCTTGATTTTGTACACACGTAAGGCGTCTCATAAACAGCGATCAGGTACAAAACGAGCTTATAAAGGTAAAAAAAGAAGAGTCGACCATTTAGTCCGAATAATAGCTGTACCCATTAGGCCAGACTCTTTTTAATTGCTTGTTTCGCGGATCCGCCGACGATCATATTTGAAGAATACAAAAAAAAAAAATTTAAATTTGCCGCAGCACCAATGGTTGAAATAAAAAAAAAATAATTAAAAAACTTTTTTTTTTTTTAAATCTTTTTCCGCCCTCCAGTGGGGAGCCAACGGTTTTGTTCTGTTCATTAAATTTTTTTCCAGATTCACTTTAATTTAATTGTAGGTTAAATAAATTGTATTTTTAATTAAAATATTTTATTTCTTCCTCCTTTCTTGTATTGATTCCACATAGTGCTTAAAAATAAAGATTTATTTTTATTTTATTTTCCTCCCTCCTCAGTAGATTCTTAGGTAGGAACATCCGAGGAACAAACAATTTAAAAAATCTGGCTTTAGTATCGGACAGTAACTAAACAAGTGTGAAGGATTTCGTGCATCTGTACGATTAATCAAGTTTTTTTTTTTCTTTTTTTTACAACTTTTTACTTTTAACTCCAACTCGTTTCAAATGATCTTTACTAAATTATTTGAAATCTCTTTAGGTCTCGTGAATAAAAGCGTAACCTATAATAAGGAAACGAGGACCTACGAGTTTTGTTTTTAAATACGATGAACTGGAATTAGAACCATGATAAATCATGGTACGTTTACTTTTGCCTAAATCCGCAGGAAGGCAAATCCTTTGTTCTCATTCGTCCTGCTGTTTAGGTAAAGGCACATTTTTGTCTTTCTCCTCTCATCGCTTTGATCTCTACAGGACGGATTCCTGTACGCTGGTTCTGACTCGGGCGTGGTCCAGTCCCCCACCGCGTTCTGCGAAAAATACCTGACCTGCGAGGACTGCGTTCTTGCCAGAGACCCGTACTGCGCCTGGGACACGCGCTCTGCCTCCTGCCTGAACGTTTTACAGAAGCAGGAGAACTCACGGCACTGGTTAGTGACCCGTTTACCCACCTGCGCCTTGGCACGCCCCTCTGGGGGTTTCGTTTTTGTTTTTTTGTTTTTTTACTACGCCTGGCGTCGTTCGTTTTCGTTCTCTGGTCTCTGCTAGCGTGTTTGAGGAAACGGACCAAGCTTGTGGTGTGTGTGTGTGTGTGTGTGTGTGTGTGTTATACTGAAAGTAAAAGCAGTTCCTGCTCATGGTTGGATCTAGACTCTGAATGTTAAGAAAAGTTCAGAGTCTGAGCTCGTGGTTTGGTCGGTACTTAAATACTGCTCACAAAGAGTCACTAAAATAGTCCATAAAGTCCATAAAGCCTATTCATTACGCAGCTTATTTATCAGCCTGGCCATGGTGCCGTTGCGCCGCTTAGCTGTGCGGGTCATAAACATGTGCGCGGAGTCTCAGAGTAGCCACCGTTTAATTATTCGGCGCCTTACTTTACAAAACGAGTCGCCGAGCTCCAAAAATTCAAGGGGCAAATAAACGATCCGATTACACCCTTAATAGCCTGTGAAACGGCACATTCTGTACGAACAACATAAGTTATACACCAGGCCCCCAAAGCCAGGGTTCACATACTTTACCACTCACAGTTAATAAATGCTGGCCTCAGTTTTCCCTTAATAAATAATTAGCAAGCCTAATATTGTCTCGTTAGATTCATTAGGTTCTACTTTTAGTGCTCTTGATTTTGGTTGGTAGGGACGCTGTGTGACGGTTGCTTGGACGAATCCAAATCGGCCTGCACCTCCTGTGTTGGTCCCGTCACTTAAATGGTCCAGCCTCTTTAATTTTTAGCGCGGGAAAAAGCAGGCGCTCGCCTCTGAACCGATCCCAGCACACTTGGGTCACTCGGGGTTCCTATGAGCCGAAAAATGTCCCTATCCTAAATTAGGAGCTTAAAAGATTCCTTATGCACGTCGTTCTTGGAACTGCAATCGTCCCGAGTTCCTGCGGCGTGAACGCGCGAGTAAGTTTGTGTACGGTAAACAAACACGGCCCCGTCTCAAACCACAGCGTCCTTTTCTTATTGTTATTCTTGTTCCTTTTGCAGGATTCAGAACCTGAGAGGCGATGCAGACAAATGTCCCGTAGGTGAGTACTGGATTTTTTTTTGCCCCAGGGTTTTGCATTTTACAACTCAAGTCCTAGTTTTGCTGTTAATAAACAATATAAAAGCAATTCATGCAAATGATGATGCCACTAGCACCACCTAGTGGTAGATCAGGCAACTAAGGAAGCTTTTTGCCCAGGCTGAAGCGCACACAGTACATTTGGCACAGGTTTTGCACTGAATGCCCTTCCTGGCAGAGCAATACCCTTTAGAAGAGCGCCCCCCAGTGGCTGGGGTTGTTCCAAAGACTATTCCTTAAGCCGAACCTGGGATCGAACCCAGGATCTCTGATACAGGGAGCCGGGATCTAACCGAGCCTAAACAGGGAGCCAATCGGATCTCCATACAGGTCTGGATTTCAGACCTTCAGGACCTGGGGTGGGCAGAAATGTCTGATCATGTGCCTATTTTTGTGGGCTGTTCTTTATACCGACCCGTCCTCTCACCCCCTGTTTTACCCCTCCCTCATGTCTCCTGCAGTGAGGCAGCGATCGGCCCTGGTCCCCCAGCTGACGGTGGTAAAGCCGGGTAGTTCGGCAGAGCTGGAGTGCAGCGTGCGCTCGAAGCTGGCACAGCTTTTCTGGCGGGTCAACGGCACCGTCCTGACCGAGGCCCCCCACTTCCTCCTGATGGCCAACTCCGGGCTTCTCATCTACAGCGTGGCCCCGCAGAACCAGGGTCACTACGAGTGCTGGGCCGTCGAGGCCGCTGCGGGCAAGAACTTCAGCCGCCTGATCGCCGCCTACGAGCTGCGCCTGGACCCCGAAAGCGTTCCCACTTTGTCCGAAAGCGTCGACCTGTCCCACGTGGACGGCACCACGTCACGGATCAGCACGACCAAGCCTCCGAGAGGTAATAACGGTAACCGTAACAACGCAGGACCCGCCCGACTAACGCCGACCAGTGTGCCCCCACTAACCCGCCCCGCCGATACCGCTAACGCCATCCTGAGCGCAAAGCCCAAACTGGCCTTTCCCACGGAGGGCGGCGAGGCGCCGACGCGCAACGACGTCGCGGATCCGTCCGCCAAATACCTCCAGCACGACAACAGCGGCGCCCTGCTGTTCCTCTTCCTGCTCTTCTTCCTGCTCTTCCTGTGCGGCCTGGTCTACAACTGCTACAAGCAGTACCTGCCCGGCCCGTGCCTCAGACTCCGCTCCGCCCTGCTGGGCTCGCAGAAGAAACCGCAGAACTACTCCGCCTGCGAGGCCGGATTAATGGAGACCATGCCTGAGAAACGCGACCGTAGCGACACCCTGCAGCAGAACGGAGCGCTCCGGGACACGGGCTACGAGACGGAACCCGAGTGCGGGAACGGAAAAGTGGCCCCGCACAGCCACGTGGGGGACAACGACAGCGCCTCGAAACAAGGACCGTTTGACGTAGATTGCGATTCGCAGCCGATCGAATTCGCGGACGCTGACGCGCCGTAACGAGACCGACACCCCTCTTTTGGGATTAAAGGAGCACTCCAGCGTTTCTTAATCTTTAAACACAGCATCTGTAAGGTGTGTGAGTGTGTGTACATGCACTTAATAATCAGATTTTATCAGAGTACTGAGATATATATATTTTTTTTAATCCAGCCCTTTTCTCCAGATCAGATTTATTACTCTGAGGAACAGAAGGTTGGTCTTCTGAGCCTTGAGTACCCGAGGCGTAGACGTGTCCGTCCACAAGGGGTCACTGTTTCCCCAAAGGTGCAGTCAAACCCGGGTCACTGCACGTTTTCCATGTTTCCCTGCCCATTTTTGTAGAACCCAGGTGGTCACATGAGCACGGACCGGACAGGATGCCAGTCCCTCTCTCTTAAAGCACTGGAGGATGATCCAGTGACTGGCCTCCTCTCCCTCAGATAGAGCCAGTGCTTGATACGACAGTGCAGTCGTGAGCTAGTGAGCATGTGCAAAAAATGATAAAGCTCATGATGTTGGTCCCTGCAGTGAGAAAAGAACAGACGGACCATGGTCGTTCCTGATTGTTGAATCACACACACACACACACACACACTACAGATGCTGCTGTTGAAAAACTCTGAAGTGTTGCTTTGATGTTGGTGTTCGTTCTTCTTGCCCCGCCGATCCGATTCGTAAAACGCTGCAAGTCCAGCGAGTTTTAATCCCGCTTCGATTCCAAATTGGAAACATGCTTTACCAAATTGGTAAGTTAGAAGGACGTTTTCCAAATTGGAGCAACTTTCTGTACGTTTGTGGGGTTGAAGCCTTTCTTCTTTTTTTTTTCTTCTTCCTGCCACGTGAGGAGCTCGCTCGGTTGGTCGGTCGCTCGGTCGCTCGCGTTTGTTCTCAGGGACACCGCTCGCTCGTTACGTCGCCAAACCTTTCACTTATTCAGCAAAGCCGGAGCGTCCGATCAGCATTCCACAACCAGGCTGGATAAGATTCACCCTCCGGGACGTCTGAAGAGAACTGGCTTGTGCCTCTGTCAGTATTTTGGAAGCAGATGGTCAGAATGACTGAGACCGTCTGCGTGAGCTTCTTCGCTCGACACTGTGAACGTCGTCGTTACGGTTCTGTTCATCCTGTGGTTTCACCGGTTTGAAATGGCGTCTCTGAAATCGTCCTCGGTTCCACTAAGATGGGCTCAAACACCGTTTTGTTTGGTAAATAAAGGCGAAGCTTTTTGTTTTAGATATCGACTGTTTTAAGGAATTCTGTCACCAGGTCTTGTACCATGGTTTCCCTGTACCGAGCAGAAACTGCAAGGTCTGAGCCTTAAACTCGGATTTAAATTGCACAAAAGAAGCGGAAAAACATTAGAAAAAAAGGGTCTTAATTTAAAAAAAAAAAATAATAATAAGTATTATCGTAAGGAAAACGTAATTGTTTTCACTTGTGTGGGTTAAGTTGCATTTTTGCGGCCTACATCATTCCTATTTGTTATTAATATTATTTAGTTTGATTTGCATTGAGGAAAAACTTCGAACCACGAGTTTAAAATTTGACAAACAAGAAAGAGGTGATCCTTAGAATTTAAGGAAATTTATTTACTCACCTCGTTAAGTTTTTTTTTGTTTTTTTTTATGAACTTATCCAAAGATGTTTTTTTTAAAAGACGCATTTAAGAAGCTTTTTTCTCTCTGAAGTTCAAGCCCAAATCAGAACCTTAAACTTAACCTAACCCTTTAGTTTTTCCTCAGCACAGGGAAACGTTCTTGTTCATTTACTTTTCCTTCCTTTTTCCTAATAATTTCGTTCTTGTATCCAAACCCTACCCTGTTCACCCTGTTCACTGTAGCGTGATCTTCTTCAGCGCGCTGTTCCTCACCGCTCGTTCTCTTTTCTCCGCACAGCTTGCTTATCTGTTCCTTCCTCCTCTGTCGACTCTTCGTCCCTGCTCACCTCGTCCTCCTCTTCCTCAGTGTGGAGGGGTTCGGAGGGTAGGGGGGCTCGTCTGCTCCCCCCGCTGCTGAGCGAGCAGTCCTGGGGCGTTCATTCCCACCAGGCCTTCCTGCTCTTCTGCCTGGCTTTGGGTGAGTGCTTGCTTTGACCTGCAGTCTGCCTGGCTTTGTTCTCTCGGCCTCCGCTGCTTCCGCCTGCTGTTTGAACGCCACGCGTAGCTGTGCCCGTGCCAACTCGGGCAGCGGGCGAGTCGACGCTCTGCTGGTGATACCCTCGAAGCGCTTTGTGGTTTTGGTCCGACAGTCGCGTTACGGCAAACGGTGAGCGCGTTTAAGCGCACTTAACAATCCGATCATCACAGAAAAATCCGATTTAATCCGCAATCCGATCCAGTTCACTAACGCTCAGGTACTCTGATAACAGAACTCGGGCAATATTGAGATTTCTACTGTCTCTTCTTTCTACAACCAGCCAATAATCTCGCAGAATGCGACGTAAACATTTTATAGCATGATTTGGATTATTTCTCTCCAAATAGTGTTTGGTAGTCATTTTACAGGCGTTGCGTTTAATTCCAGGGTTGCCAGATCCAGCGCAAGAAACAAGCCACCAGGTCTATAAAAAATGTTTTTTTTTAAAAGCTGTGACGTGGCAGATTGGCTTTTTAAAAAGCCTAAAATAGATAATCTGCTGCAATGTGAAAGACTGAGCACTTAATCAATTAAAATAATAAAGAATATTTTCCTTTTCGCATTAGAGGTTGAACAAAAACTGTTTGCAGTGATATTAGAGCGACAGGAACAAGGAGCTTAAATAACTAGAAACGAGCACCAAAAACCTGTAACTGGAATAATCGGATAACAGGACTCTGATCGGATCGTTACGTGTAATACAAATGCCCAAAAGAACAACACGAGCAGGTCCAGACCGGAAAGACAATTCCCGGGTTCGAGTTTCAGCAGGGAAGTGCGGACCAGGAGGGTCTCCAGACCCCTCAGCAACCCAGACCAAGATAAGCAGGGGTTTAAAAAAAGTCAAAGCAGCCTCCCGTTCCCAATCGCTGGTCCTGCTCAGGGTCCTCAGGGTGGTCCAAATATCCGTCATCAATCAAACTGATTGTTTGTGATGCCGTCACATCCAGACGCTCACCCCAGTGTCTGCGCAGGCGGCTGCTGAACAGCTGCAGGACTCACTTGAAAGCAAACCTGATGACTTCCAGTCTCCGAGTCTGTGACGAGATCAAAGTGGCTTTGATATTGTGACGTTCTTATCTGGCGCCCCAGCCGCCCTGCTACAGTCCTCCCGATAAACAGTGACGCAGGTCGCCAGATTTTCGACGAACCTTTCTTTCTTTGACGCATCCAGGATTGTTTTGCACATCATGTTTGGTGTTAATTTATTTAAATCCCTTTCGTTTTTTTTTCCTTCTACTATTTGTGACGCTTAAATGTTTGTATTTTTAAATAGCTGGTTAAAATCACAATCGTCTGCTACCGAATCGATTTCTTACTCAAGTTTGAAGTACAAAATGAGCCTGATGTATATTTGTATATGTGATCTGTTCCGGTTCGTGATTTATCCTTTGCCCTCTGTGCCTGTACAGTGTAAATATGAGGACAACTACGAATCCTGTACATAGTTTTTTTTTTTAGGTATTTCAATAAATTTGGAATCAAATGATTAAATATGGCGAATGGTTCGCTTCTTTAAGTTGTTCTACTGGTGAGCAGGAGCTTCTCTGTAGATCTAGGTACAGGCTGAATAACGGTTGCAGATGATAAGCTCTGAGTGAACAGTCTGTTCTGGTAGTGGATGTTGGAGAAATGTTATTTTGGTTTTCATGTTCCTTTGCTCTTCCTTCTCCTCCTCGGAACCAGGACCGTTTTAATTACTTATTAAAATGCCAGGTTCGGGCCAAAGTTGATAAAAAATTAAAAATATTAATAATTCATTCAATAATCCAGAGGTGCAAGGAGCAGGTTCGGGTTCGAGTAGCAAATTACCAGGGTCCAAATCCACCCCAGGAACTGTAAACATGAAGCATGGTTTCTCCCAAACGTTTGTTGGTCGGTCCGAGCGGCATGTCTGATTCGGACTCAGCCGTTAAGCATGACTCTGACCGGAGCGTCCGTCCTGCACACTCGGCATGGCGTGTTGGTTTGCGAGCGTCCCGCGTGTCCGCTTTCGCACCTGAGCGCCGTCTGTCCTCCAGGTCCCAGCGACATCAGCATCCGCTGGCACGCCAACGGACGGAAGCTAGCGACGGGCGTCTCGGAGTACAGGCGCGCCCTGGGTTCAGACGCTGCGCTGGTGAGCAGCTGGGTGAGGGAGGAGCCTCTGGGTAAAGACGCGCAGTACCGGTGCAGCGCCGTGTCCTCGGCCGGGAACGACACGTCCAGGATCGACCTGCGGCTCGCCAGCAGAGGTAACCGGAATTTTTCTTTTTTAACTCAGATTTGTGTGTTTAAAGGGTTTGGATGTGTCGATTTTTAGAATTTTACTTCGTTTAATAAACGCAAGATGAGAACATAATAGGGGCACAGCAGACTCAAATTAACCTAAAGTCTCTGGAAAAGTTCCAAAATTTAACCATTGGGACGTAAAGCCAGACTTTTTTAATTGTTTGTTCCTCGGATGTTCTTACTTAAGAATCTACTGAGGAGGGAGAAAAAAAATCAAACTAAATCTTTATTTTTCAGCACTTTTCAATTTCTCGAGGACTATGTGGAATCAATACAAGGAAGGAGGGAGAAATAAAAATATTTTTTTATTTTAAAATAAAATGTATTTAATCTACAATTAAATTAAAGTGAATCTTGAAAAAAATGTAATGTACAGAGCAATACCGTTGGCTCTCCACCGCTAAAAAAAAAATAAATAAATAAAATAAAAAAATTTTTATTTCAACCATTAGTACTGGGGCAGATCCGCGAAACAAGCAATAAAAAAAATTTGGCCTTAGTATTTATTATACTTGTTAAGACCACGTTTATTAAAGCAGTCGAACGTTGATCTGTGTAAACAAAGAAAATGGAATGATCTCCACATCTCTAGGGGTTAAGGAGAGCATCCATACGTACGTATCGAAAATAAAGCTTTAATTCTATGTACTTAAACTTCTGGTTCGACTTTTTTGTAATATGAGGGCAACATGCAGTCAAAGCAGTCAGGATGTGGATATAAATCAAAACAAAAAGCAGCAGCATCACAATGCCACGCCCTTATTTATACCAGCTAACGATCTTAGCAGTTAGGCGTGATTGTATGCATTCGTGACAAGCTAAGCTATGCAAACAATTGCACGGGCACTCGAACCCGTCCCTGGCATAACACTGGAATTCCCTTTCACCTGAAATCTGTAATACCTGAAATGATTCTCTTCCTCTTTTCAAATCTAGACTTAAAACCCACCTTTTAAAAAAACAGCCTTTTCTTTATAAGCTTTGTCATTTTCCTGTTTAGTCTTTATTTATTGTTTGTTTTTTCCCCCAGTAAATTGTATTTTTTATTTTTTGCAATTTGATTCATGTCTGTATTTTATTTTAGTCTTGTGAAGTGTCCTTGAGGTTTTTTTGAATGCATTATTATTTACATTTACGTCATTTAGCAGATTATTATTATTATTATAATAAAATATAACAGTATATTATAACAAGCACTACTTGTGTTTTAGGTGATTATTTCTGTAACTTAATACTTTTGTATTTAGCTTTAATACATTTATAATCTTTTATCAATCCATGCTAGTGAAGCACAAATTGGAACGGGAGCTTTTTACTTTTATACGCCTTTTAACTATCGCCACGGTGCGAGTGACAAAAACTTTAATACCAGAAGCAGCAAGTTTCGCAAGGTTTGCTAATAATAATAATAATAAAATACATTTATGGCATTTAGCAGACGACCTTATCCAGAGCGACTTACAATTTAAGCAGTTGTGCTTTAAGGGCCTTGTTTAGGGACCCAAATGTGGCAGAGGTGGGATTTGAACCCTGGACCTTCTGGTCCATAGTCCTGTATTTTAACCACTAGGCCACCACAGTCCCGAAATATCAAAATATCTCTACACCCTTATAGACACACCGTTTATTAATCAGACGCCAGAGGATTAGTCATGTCCCCGATACGGTGAATTCTATATCGGTGATGAATAGATGTTTTATTTATAAAAAACAGATCATATATTTTTGCAAGTGCATTTTTAAATGATGAGGTCTGATGGAGTTAAAAAGAAAAACTGATGTGGCGTCAATAAAAACAAAGTGACTGATTTTCTAGTTGGTTTTGATTTTAGGGATCAGTCAGAAATGTTACGGGACGTTTATACAGCATCAGCAGCTTCGTCTCTTCCATTAGATCTCCTTTAAAACGTCCTTCGCCGGTGTTTAAACTCACGTCTTCCATTAAACACCATCCACGGCTGATCGGAGCTTCATTCCTGGATCTGTTAAGTCTGGCTTAAACCCGACCGAGCTGCTCATGATCTACAAACTCCGACTTTTCAATTCAATTCAACAATTCAGACTCGTACGAGATTCACATTAAGAGCTTCAGATAAATAATTTAGAATCAATAATAAAGGAACGGAAATTATAACGGGATCCTAGACTTTAGTTCTAGCTTTATATAATGGAAAATAATGACAGAAAGTCAGTCTGATGATGATTTTTAACAGGGGAAACGATAGAATGGAACCTTAATAAATGTCATATATTGTTCTGCCCTGTTTATTTTAAAATTTCACAAGCCCACAAACAGCCGTAATAAATAACGTCATATTTTCGGGTGCCCAATAAAACACGCTGTGTTGTGCTGAAAGAAATCCACCATAATTTACCGTTGCCCGAATAAACCACATAAACCTTTTTACGGCGAGGTTCATAAACTGGTTACGTCATGATTTTTAAACAGTATTTCAGTAACGGCTGGTGTTTTTTTTTAGGTCGAGCTCTGAGCGTGTGCTGCGATGGGAGACTGGAACTTCCTGGGGAAGCTTTTGGAGAGCGCACAGGAACACTCCACTGTGGTGGGCAAGGTGTGGCTAACCGTCCTCTTCATCTTTCGTATCCTGGTCCTGGGCGCGGCCGCCGAGAAGGTGTGGGGGGACGAGCAGTCGGGCTTTACGTGTGACACCAAGCAGCCCGGCTGTCAGAATGTGTGCTACGATAAAACCTTCCCCATCTCGCACATCCGCTTCTGGGTCCTGCAGATCATCTTCGTGTCCACGCCCACGCTGATCTACCTGGGCCACATCCTGCACCTGGTGCGCATGGAGGAGAAGCAGAGCCTGAAAGTTGCCCAGCAGGACCAGGCGGCTGCAAAGGTGCGGGTGCGTGATGAGCGAGGGCGTGTCCGCCTGCAGGGGGACATCCTGCGCACCTACATTTTCAACATCGTCTTCAGGACCCTCTTCGAGGTGGGGTTCATAGTGGCGCAGTACTTCTTGTACGGATTTGACCTGAAAGCGTCGTACACATGCGACCGGCCACCGTGTCCCAATCCGGTCAACTGCTACGTCTCGCGACCGACGGAGAAGACCGTCTTCATCGTCTTCATGCTGGCAGTGGCGTGTCTGTCTCTTCTCCTAAGCCTGGTGGAACTTTGTCACCTGGGTTCTACCAAATGCAGGCAGCGCAACGCAAACACCAGAACTGAGCATGGAACCAAACTGTCCGACGAGGAACCCGAGACGTTCAGTCCCAGCCGTCATTATTTCTCAGGACATCCACCGTCTTATCAGTCTGCTCCGGGGTACACCGTTTCTCCGGCCAGCGGGCCCGACCCGCTCCTCCTGTACAGCAAAGCGGTTTATACGCAGAACCAGGAGAACTCTGCAGTGGAGAAGATCGGGAGACTGGAAAAATGTGACCTAAATGTCTCGAACTCACCGGATTCACATGGCAGAACCGGCAAACTCAGCATTAAGATCAGATCTGATGATCTGAGCATCTGAGACGGGGGGGCAAACTGAGACCCTGCTTACACTCTGTATTAACAAGCACTTTTGATCCATAATGCAACATTAAAGCTCTGATTTTAACTTTTAGCTTAACTAATGATCTCTGGTTATGTTTTTCTAACCCAGAACCAGTGAAATTTGATCGATTGTCTACAGGAGAAGATGTTACCGAGCTTTCAGTTTGGTTTTGGTAGGTAGGGAGGCTTGTAAGGGAATCATCCCCAAGCACTAAAACAATGACGTCTACCCAGCCCAGTAACTGGTACTAACATGAACTGGCATCCTGTCCGGTAAACACTTGATTGGAAAGAAGTTGAACTTTAAAAGGAAGTTAGTATGAATGCAACAAACATAAAAACAATCTGTAAATTCTAAGAAAATATTGAAATTTACAACAATTAAATTTGGCAACAGCTTTATCACCGTTCCACGGCGGCTTTTAAGGGCCACTGACAAGAAAAGTGAAAAATGCTGAAACCGTTACACTGTACCCTGGTTTTTTAAAATGAGGGACGCGGGAGATTTAATAAAGTTTATTCAAATTTAGTAAAGGATGTGCAACCACTTGTTTCACGGATCCGCCGACAATCATATTTGAAGAATACAAAAAAAAAGAATTTCGCGGATCCGTCACAGCACTAATGGTTGAAATTAAAAAGAAAATGTATTTTTATTTTTTAGCTTTTTACATTTTTTTTTCCAGATTCTCTTTAATTTAATTGTAATTTATTTTTATTTCTTCCTCCTTCCTTGTATTGATTCCACATAGTCCTCGAGAAATTGAAAAGTGCTGAAAAAT
>JAUZSU010144270.1:0-15208 GCA_034780255.1 Parotocinclus maculicauda | reverse complement strand
TGTTCGTCAATGAAGTTCCCCTGGGCGCCAGAATCAATTAGCGCTGAGAGGGAGAGAGAACCATCAGGGAGATATAGAACCACTGGTAGTAAAAATGAGGAATTCTCAAGCGTAGTACTCACCCGGGGAGCCGCGGGAGTAATGGGGGTGCGGGGCGGCAACGATCTTACGGGGGGGGCTAGGTCGCAGTCAGGCCGACGATGTTTACTGGAGCCACAGTACATGCATAGTCCCTCCGTCATACGGCGTTGTCTTTCCGCCGGGGTGAGGTGAGCCCGGCCGATCTCCATGGGTTCAGGAAGAGGATCTGGAGAACGTGGGGGCAGGAGAGATGGAATCGGTCCCCTGCGACGGGAACTTTGGAGCTGATCCAGGCGAATGGTGAGGTTGATGAGCTGGTCCAGCGACAGATCAGAATCCCTTCCAGCTAGTTCATCCTGTAGGGCCAGCCTCAGCCCTCTCCGAAAGGTAGGCAGAAGGGCCTCCTGGTTCCACCCACTTTGAGTCGCCAAGGTGCGGAATCGGAGAGCTGCTTGAGGTCGAGAAGTTGCTCTGCCGCTGAGTGGCCATCGCACGGGTGTTGGAAAACTGCTCGAAACGCCGATAAGAAGCGACGATATTTCTGGGCCTCCGGACCTTGTTGGTGCCAGATGGCTGTAGCCCAGTCCAGGGCGGGGCCGGTGAGCAGCGAAATGAGCAACACGATACGGGCAGAATCCGATTCCGGAGGTGAATGTGCAAAAAATGGATCCACTTGAAGTAAAAATCCTTGACAGCGATCTGGGCTACCATCATACTTCACTGGTAATGCCAGTTTATAACCAGCAGAGGCCGCCAGAGCTCGTGGTGGGCTGTCAGGGAGCGGAACCGCGTCAGCAGCGGGAGGCGGGGCTTGAGTGGGCGGCAGTAGTAGGGCTACCTGATGCGTGAGCTGCTGAACCGTGGGAACCAGGAAATCCAGGACCTGCTGTCCCGTGAGAAGGGGATCTCACAGCCTGGGCGATCTCAGAGACTTCTTTCTGCAAGGTGGCTTTTTCCCCCGAATATGTTTGACTCTAGCAGGAGCAACTATATCCAAAGTTGAGCGAAATACACATTCTAATTGGTTAGTTGCAGGCTCAAGATGATCGGGCTCAGTTGGTGTATTAAGAGTTAGGTCTGGAAGGTTATTAATAAATGCAGCTGGAGTATCAGAAGTAATAGTGCGTTTAGTGCGATAATGAGGGAGTAAGTGAATACTATCTGATACATTTACCTCAAAAACTAAGAGATGGTAATCAGAAACTAGCTCACTTTGTGGTAAGACATCTATGTTATCTATATCGATACCAAACGTTAATATTAGATCTAAAGTATGATTACAGCGGTGGGTCGGTCCCAGCACATTCTGAGTGATACTCATGGTTTCTAAAATAGACTCAAAAGCAATTTTAAGTGGATCCTGCTCATTTTCATAGTGAATGTTAAAATCACCTACAATTAGAGCCTTATCTGTTGAAAGTACTAAGCAGGAAAGAAAATTAGCAAATTCCTGAAGAAATTCTGAGTAAGGACCTGGAGGGCGATAAATAGTGATGAGCTGAAAAGAGTATGGTTTAGAATTACCTAATGATGGATCCGTCACATTAAAAATCTGTATTTCAAATGAATTAGCCTTATAATGGGATTTTGCACTAATACCTAGATCTTTGTCAAAAATTTTTGCTACACCTCCTCCACGACCATTAGGACGAGGGCGTTGAACATAACTGTACCCAGGAGGGGAGGCTTTATTTATCCAGGTTTCAGTAAGACAGAGTGTGTGTAAGTGTTTATCAGTGATTAGTTAATTTATAGTCACTTCCTTGTTTGTAAGTGATCCAATGTTAAGTGATCCTAGCCTAAGTTTAGGATTGTTATTTCTACAAGAGCTATCTGTGTTTATCCTAATTAAGTTATTAAAATAGTTTTTCGAGTGTATTTATGTTTAGGGTAGATGTAATATTACTGTACTTGTAAACAGTGTACATATACAGGAAAACCACACCTGCCTAGTTACACAATTATGAAAGCAATATTAACTCGACATACATGGGTCATAAACTGACATTGAAGAAGTGACTCAAGGATGTGTCCCACACAAGTTGTGTGTGGAAATCAAACTGCATTCTACAATAAAATTACAATTTGACCAATGAGCTGTATTCAGTGCTTCTATATGGTATGGTAAATTCGCCAGGGTGTAAGACTGAGGCTTGCGCCTGTGTGTGTGTGTGTGTGTGTGTGTGTGTGTGTGTGTGTGTGTGATGCAGATATCAGCGTTGACCATCCTGATGAGAAATCCATAATCACCTATGTTGTCACGTACTACCACTACTTCTCCAAGATGAAGGCTTTGAAAGTGGAAGGAAAGCGTATTGGAAAGGTAAAACAAACCATAATTTTACTGTGCAAAGTTTTGAACATGCATGTTAAACAGATAAATATTCAGTACTTAAGAAAGAATATATTGTTATTTTAGCAGTTATCATATTTTATCACGTATATCTTCTAGTAATGTTCTCTGGATTTTTGTAATGTACAAATACAAATGTACAGTCATAGCCAAAAGTTATTTTGAAAAGTCGTTCCCTGCTATAAAAATAAACGAATCACAAAAATTATTGCTTTCCAGTCCTACAAAATAACCTATCGACTCAGGAGAAAAAGGTTATTTTTAAGGCTGATTAGAAGAGCAGACCAGTTGCTTTAGAATTGTAGCGCTGCTTTTGAGTTTTCTTCTGTTAATCATGGTTACCTCCAATGATACACATGCAATCATCATTACATTGCATCAGAAGGGTTTCAGAGACAAGGACATTGCTGCTTGTAAGACGGCACCCTGATCAGCTGTTTATTGAATCATGAAAAACTTCAAGGAGACTGGTTCAGTTGCATTGAAGAAGGCTTCGGGGCATCCTAGAAAGTGAAGCAAGCATCAGGACTGTTTCCTAAAGATAATGCAACTATGAGATTGAGTCACCACCAGTGCAGAGCTTAGGAATGGGATGGGGCAGGTGTGAGTGCATTTAAACACAAAGTGAGAAGAAGACTTTTGAAGGATGGCATGACGCAGAACTCCAGATCTCAATCCCATTGATAATAAGTAATGAAACAGGGGATGGACAAATACAAACCCAGAAACTGTGATCATCTTCAAGTTAGCTGAGGCAAACTTCTAAACTATGAGGCAAAAGTCTTAAGGAAGAAGGATCAACACTGTAAAAATAGTCTTTGCTTAAACTTGATGTATTTGTCACTAAAAAGGTAATTATAATTGTACTTTATTGAACCACATAAACATCCAACAAATGGTTCTAAAAAACTGAGACATCAAATAATGCGAAAATTTAAAATTTAGGAACTTGTGGCCATGATTGGACTCTACTATTTAATTTTCCATTACAACATGTGCAGTATATTGGAATTTTCATAACCTAGGCTATTTATACCGCAAAAAAAAAGCAGTGTGACCCTGCATTACAAAAACATCTGATGATTTAAAACATCTAATTCTGCCCCATGTGAGTGTGAATCAGTATAGCAAAATTTATGTTTTAAATCCATGGTTCTGCTTATTATAGATACTCATAAGGGGGCTCCAATAAAATGTTTTAAATTATGGCATTTAAGACATCTTAATTATAATTCCATTTCTCTCCCACTGGTGTGTAAACAGAACCTTATTACTGTTGACTTTTATTTCATACTGCAACATCTAGCATTAGAAGGAAAGTACTTCAAAACATTTTGCATCGTGTGTAAGAAAGAAATTCTTTATTCAGTAACCCAGGAACTAACACCAAACGCAAATGACGTGTTTGGCATTCGTAGAAAGGTGTTATATGTTAGAGGTGGGTGTGAAGTGTTAGGGAATGTAGCGATGCTGAAACATGGTGGAAATTTGTTGCAATAGAAATAAAGAAGTAGAGTTTTGTTATCTCTAAAACACGTATCCTAACTCATTTTTAAAAATGAGTTAAATTCACTGTACATTAATTGAAACCTGTCAGTTAGTGCAGCCTTGACTATATATCACTTTAAATTAGAATGTAGTATACTGTATGATATACCAGTTTTTATTTGTTGTGCTTCTTTCTAACAGGTACTAGATAATGCCATTGAGACTGAGAAGATGATTGAGAAGTATGAATCCTTGGCCTCTGATCTCTTGGAGTGGATAGAGCAGACCATCATCATCCTCAATAATCGCAAGTTTGCTAACTCTCTGGTGGGAGTTCAGCAGCAACTTCAAGCTTTCAACACCTACCGCACAGTGGAGAAACCTCCCAAGTGAGCATCTGAGTAGCTGCATGACTTGCAGCACACATCACCTTTTTTCCTGCTTGCTACATTGCATTACAATTACAATGCATGGCATAAATTATGTGGACATCCCTTATAATAGTTAAAACTCCACTAATGCAGTCTTTATAGAAAAACACTAAATGGAGCCACTGATCATAATGTGCAGTGACATGGCTTAGTTGCAGTGTAATACAGCACATAGTTGTTGGACTTAAAACACATTCTCAGGAGTTATAAATCACACTTCGCCATGTTGCAGCCTAATGGTTATATCTAAAATGCTGCAGTTAACTAGTGCCAGCTATGGTCTGTAGTTTGATGGATGATAAAATATTCATAAGATTTGTAGATGTTTTCCTGACTTTGGCTTGAAATGCTAGCTCAAGAGATGTGAATTCTCCAACATATAGTGAAAAGCCTTCACTGTAGTTTAACCCCTTAAAGATCAAGGTACGTTTGTCCGATACTTTTCAGTGGACGCCAAATGCGATTGAAACCTAATAGAGCAGTCAAATTTGTATGAAACCCTCCTTTACTCATAGATTTCCTCTATAGAAATCTGAGTAAATGTCCACTAGACTGTCTTTAAACGATGACTAAAGAATTTCCACCCGCTACTAAAGCAAAGGCCAAGTTTGTACTTGAACATTTAAATGATTATTTTTATAGTTTTTTTTAGTTTTATAGACTGCATTGCTAAATATGCAAAACCAATCCTGAGTGGGGTAAATTATTTGTTTTGAAGGTTTACGGAAAAGGGTAATCTGGAGGTCCTACTGTTCACCATTCAGAGCAAAATGCGAGCCAACAATCAAAAAGTCTACATGCCACGAGAAGGAAAGCTCATTTCAGACATCAACAAGGTATCGTATTGATTTTGGACTTATGCTTCAGCAGTTATTCTTCTAGCTCCAGTCTGAACCAGTTGTTGGGTTTCTGTGCTGGATTGATCTAGCACATTTAAGTGATGTTTTTTTATGCATGTAGGGATGGGAAAGGTTAGAGAAGGCGGAACACGAGAGGGAACTTGCACTGAGGACAGAGCTGATACGCCAGGAGAAGTTGGAACAGCTGGCACGTCGATTTGACCGCAAGGCAGCAATGAGAGAGACCTGGCTCAGCGAGAACCAGCGACTCGTCTCACAGGTTCTCATAACTAAGAATGTTTAATAAACTTTACAATGGTTCTAAATTAAGTAGACCAGAAACTTTAAACTATTTGAAACCCAAACTATAAAATTATGTTTACTAATTTTTCAATAGTGTAACAGGTTTGGCACCCCCAGGTAAATTAGGAAGTATTCAGTAACGTTAACTTAATATTAACAAACCTTTAACAAGTAACTTAAGTTTTGTAACCCTAGTGTGTATGTCTCAACACATACTGAAAACTAAAAAACTGAAACTTATTGTCCATGCCGTGGTTTCCACTTATTGCTGTGCCCCCTTGTGAAAAAGATTTCATTACTGAGCCTTCCATCCTTTGTAATTCATACGAAACATCAAATTAAACAATACAAAATAAAGTGACAAATAACCTCAAAAATTGTGCATTGTGTGATGTGCATTATGTATCTTACAATTTTACTGTGTAACTCAGAAAATTGCTCAAGCAATTTATTTCCCTTAGCCTCAACCCTTTGAAACCACTGATTTAATGCTTCAGTTATTATCTGTTAGCTCTTAGCACATCCTTGTGGTTATTTATTGTACTGCTGTGTTGGAGCTGGTATTTGAACAAAAGCCGTAAAAAGGTTTAATTTCTCATGTAACATCTCTGAGCTATTAACTCATGTCCCCTCCAGGACAACTTTGGTTTTGACCTGCAAGCAGTGGAGTCAGCCACTAAAAAGCACGAAGCTATAGAGACGGACATTTCTGCATATGAGGAGCGTGTACAGGTGGTGGTAGCTGTGGCCTTAGAGATGGAGACAGAGAACTACCATGACATCAAACGCATCACAGTTCGCAAAGACAACGTGCTGCGGCTGTGGGACTATCTGCTGGAACTACTGAGAGCTCGACGCCAGCGGCTGGAACTTAACCTGGGCCTGCAGAGAGTCTTCCAGGAGATGCTTTACATAATGGACTGGATGGATGAGATGAAGGTGTGTCACGGGGAGAGGCCTAATGATATTGTCATGTGGGCCTTAAAATAAATATAGATTTATTTGTGAAATACAAAGTTTTACAAAAGTCATTATGTGCTGAAATGTGGTGAAATGAAAAGGTAGACAATAAAGGATCAATTATTAGATACATACAAATGTAAACTATATGCATGAATGAGATTATATATAGGCTATGACTGCTTGTGTGCAAATTGTGCTTAAAAAGAATGGAAATAATCTCTAATGTAAGGTAGTTAGGCAGACTTCAGAAGGAATTAGTGCACTAGATCCTGATATCTTTTCTTAACAAAACAGGCTCATTATGTTCAGTACCCAAATATAGCCAATTTACCAGGTCACTAGAGCTGTGAGGCAACATCTTTAACCACTGAGCTGCCCTCTTTGCTACTACCGTGTGCTCTACTCCAACATTGTTTAGCAAGTATTTGAGAAACAAGAAGATTCTGTTATCTGGTTGTTCTGATATTGGATGTTTTATTGTGCAACCAAACAATTTTATATATATTAATAAATAATGGCAAAGGGCCATTACTTAAAAAAATACTTTTTATACATTACAAAAACAAATTTGATATTGGGTTATATATCGGACATTGGTCACCCTACTGTCCATTAACTACTACCATAGATTTAAACGTATAAGTGTTTATAATGAATAAAACTAAATAGTTTACCTACCTGCATTGTAATTCTGAGATTCCAGGGTTCAGATCAAGTAAGTTGTTGTAAATTGAGTTCTTGCCCTGTATATGTAGATGCTGCTACTGTCTCAGGACTATGGAAAGCACCTCCTTGGTGTAGAAGACCTTCTGCAGAAACATGCCCTGGTGGAGGCTGACATTGCCATACAGGCTGACCGGGTCAAAGCGGTAAACCGCAATGCACAGAAGTTTTCAAATGACTCTGAAGGTAAGACAAAAAAGTCAAGAGAGCATTCAATACAAGCAAGGAGATAAGGTAGCACTTTAATAATTTAATAATTGCAGGTGGAAGAACAGTGTTACCTTTTTATCAGGGCTGTAATCAGACCCACTCATGGCAGTAAAAAGTCGATTTTTAACCTGGATTTATGAGTAGAGCTACAGGACATGCTGTGCAAACTCAGTACAATCACTACATTTCCCATAATTCACCAGAATCTTGAGCGGCTAATGCGTTCAGTCAGAGCCATTTTTAATGGACATCTGCAAATATTTAAAAGAAAATCAAACAGACTGCAGGTAGTTAAAAGAAAAGTATATTTTATAAAACTACAACAAAGGTATTCATTAATTTAGCAAATAAAGTAATTAAGTTAACATAAAGAAAATAAATGCATCTTCGTTATTAATGCATTCTTGATTTCTTATCCATATCACCTCAGTGTTAAGCATGGGACTACAGCTGTGCCCCAATAAATTATGTAAGGTCACTGCTTTTCATCCATGCAGTGTAAAGATGACTTAAAAAATTTACACATTTCTGTGCAGATTACAAGCCCTGCGACCCACAGGTGATTCGCGACCGTGTAGCCCACATGGAGTTCTGCTACCAGGAGCTGACCCAGCTGGCAGCAGAGAGACGAGCACGTCTAGAAGAGTCACGTCGTCTCTGGAAGTTCTTCTGGGAGATGGCTGAGGAGGAGGGCTGGATCCATGAGAAGGAACAGATATTGTCGTCTGATGATTGTGGTAAAGATCTGACAGCAGCTTTGCATCTGATTAGCAAGCACAAAGCCTTAGAAGACGAGAAGAGTGGACGTGCTGGCCGTCTCCAGCAGACAGTGTGTCAGGGCCAGGAACTAGTGGCGGCTGGCCACTTCGGTGCTGATAAGATTCGTGAGCGCATTTCTGACGTCCAGGAACAGTGGGCGGCCCTTGAGCAGCTATCAGCAGCACGCAAGACTCGCCTGCAGGAAGCCTGTGCTGTGCACCAGTTTCAGGCCGATGCAGACGACATGGACACCTGGATGCTGGATGTCTTGCGCATTGTGTCCAGCACAGACGTGGGCCATGATGAGTTCTCAGCTCAAACTCTGGTCAAAAAACACAAAGATGTGGCCGAGGAGATTGCTAGCTACCGACCTGTACTGGACACCCTGCACGAGCAGGCCAAGGCCCTGCTCAAGGAACAGGCACATAAAGCAGATGCAAACGGGCGCCTGGCAGGCATCGAGGAACGCTACAAGGAAGTGGATGAGCTGACCAAACTGAGAAAGCAGGCACTGCAGGATGCACTGGCCTTGTACAAGATGCTGAGTGAGGCGGACGCTTGTGAGCTGTGGATCGATGAGAAGGAACAGTGGCTCAACAGTATGACAATCCCAGAGAAGCTGGAGGATTTGGAGGTGATTCAGCACAGGTAACTGGGGAAGCCGGTTTTTCTTTGAGTATTTGGACCATAACACTATTTCACTATGTTTACTAACAGTGTTTTGTTACTATTTTGCTATTATGTCTTTGTTTATTCAGTTGGACTAAAAGCAGAAATGTGATCATAATGTGGTCTTAAGGAGTGTTGAGTGATTTTAGTAAAAAAAAGTGCATGTTTTTGTTTGATCATTTCTCATCAGACTGCATAAATGTTTTTGACAGGTTTGAGAGTCTGGAGCCAGAGATTAACAGCCAGGCATCCCGAGTGGCTGTAGTGAACCAGATCGCCCGTCAGCTGATTCACAGTGGACATCCTAGTGAGAAGGAAATCAAAGCCCATCAGGACAAACTCAACACCAGGTAATACTTAACACACTCCACACTCACACTGACTTGAGCTGTACCATTAAAAGTTTCCTCTCGGGTATCATAAGCAAAGACACTGAGTGGCCACTTTATTAGAGGCCGCTGCCCTTTCACAAATGACTTTTCTCTATGGAAGTTAGACAGGTGTAAAGCTGCTTTGAGACAATGCACCACTGTAAAAAGCGCTATATAAATCAAATTGAATTGAATCGACAGGTGCCTCCACAAGGTCACAAGATCCTTAATCAAGGCTTACTCAAGTGACACTGTGTATCGGACAAAATAAATGCAACTATTACCTGTTTTGTACACCATAATATAAAATATTGAATTTTTCTGTTATTATATAGGATTACTATTAAAACAAAACTAATTCTTACAGTAAACATCTAAAAATCTATGGGCAATATTTTTTGACAACTCCAAGCCGTTACAGAGGGGCACATTATTAGGAAACTGAAAATACATTGAAGAACTAAATGCAATAACAAAACTAAAATCTGACTAGACACAAACAGGAAGAGAAACACACAACCCGAACACAGGCAGAAACTATAACTGCGTGATCCACACAGCAGCGAAACATACTCAATTTAAACAAAGGAAATGCAGGGTTTAAAAAGCTAACGAGAGAAAAACTAGGCACAGCTAAAGTAAATCAGGAAGTCAAAACATAAAGGTGACACAACATGCAGGGATGACGTGGAAGGAGTGATAGAGGATGGGTAGTACAGTAGACCACGCTCGTGACACAGTGTACAATATTTTACAATAATGTGTTGATATGGGGTGATTTTTTTTTCTTTTCTTTTTTTTTCAAAATCCAATTCACACTTAACCAGCATGACTACCATAACATTCTTCTGGGACACCCAATCTGGTTTGTGCTGAGTGGAACCATGATTTGTTTTATAAGGGGACAAGGACCCCAAACACACCTCCAGGCTATGTAAGGATTATTTGACCAAGTAAGAGCGTGATGGAGTGTTGCGTCAGATGACCTAGCCCCCACAATCACCTGACCTAAACCCAATTGAGATGCTTTGGGATAAGTTGGACTACAGAGTGAAGGCAAAGCAGCCAACAATTGCTCAGTACCTCTGGGAACTCCTTCAATACTGTTGAAAAACCATCAAGCCTCATGAAGCTAATTGAGAGAATGTTAAGAATGTGCAAAGCTATAGTCAAGGCAAAAGGTGTTTACTACTTTAAATAATCTAACAACTTGCCAGTGAAAGGGATAAGAGAAGGCTGACAGGAATTATTCTGACAAACAACACAATATGACTTTCACTCCAAATAATGTGTCTAAATGCACAGCCTGTCATTTCTTAGCATGACCATCTGTCACACAAAAGGGCAGGACTATAGCAGGCAAAAGTGCACAATAATTGGACAACTGAGCAGGAAAAAAATATTACTTGGTCATATGAATCCAGATTTCTTTTGCACCATTGTGGTGAACCCTTGTGAATCCAGTGTTAAAAGCTCTGGATGTTGAATGTGGAGTAATGGTGGACACACCCTGAGCTCTCTGAACCATTTGGATAGACGTGGGTCTTTGCTCCCACAGGTTTTTTTTTGTTCTGTTTTGGGGGTTTTTATGGATTTTTTGTCGGCTGTTTATATGGTATAATCAAGCATTACATATGCTTTTAAATTTTGTTGACAAATATATCCAGTTTAGGCACAGACTTTACAGTTGACCCTTTTTGTTTAAAGACAATTCACCTTGATATGCTGGATATCAGTTTCTGGGCAAAATTCCTTAAATAATTCAATTCATTCTTGCCCAATCAGTGCTTGGATTGGAGTTGATCACAGTTTCTGGGTTCTTGTTTGTCAACCCTCTCTTTTAGGATTGACCACAGGTTGTCCATGGTATTGAAATATGGGGAGTTTTGGACCAAGGACCCAAAAATTTATTATTCTGTTCCCAATTTCTCCTTATTATCCCTTTTTGCCTTGTGACATGGAAAAAGCGTTTATCATCGCCAATTTCTCCTGGAACGTTGGGAGAAGGAGATGTCTTGTAGGATGTTTATACCATTCCATATTCATGGAACTGTTCTTAGGCAAAATTGTGAGCAAACCCACTACCCTGAATGGGAAGAAACTCCACACATGAATTGTCTCAGGATTTTTCCAGATGCCTCAAACTGTGGGCTTAATCAAAGAAAATAGCCAGACCTCTGCAGCCCATTCCCAATACTTTCTGCAGAATGTCAGTCTGTCTTTAGTCAAACCTTAAGTCTTAAGTGTAGATGCTGAGTAAAATACAAGCAGGAAAAAAAAGATACTCTGGCAGCTCTCATTACAGCAGCATGCCCAAAAGGCAGATCAAAGTTGACATAGAGATAGAGATCTCCGAGGCTTGTAGAGTCATTCGGTTTGGATGTGGACAATGGTACATTGAGCCTGTTGACAGAAGCAGTTTGATATTTCACTAACATGGTTTCCAGGGTCTGTGAAGCAAGAAATAGCCCCAAATTTAACAGAGGCTCCACCATGCTTAGCAGTGGGTATTAGGTTATTTCTCTCTTTATACAACATTTAGCTTTCAATGCTGTCTAGCAGCCAAATAACCTAGTTTTAGTCATGTATATGAGCAAACTGTCTTAACTTAATTTGGTTAAGGATGATACATCACCATAACTGTAACCTGCTAGATGGCATGAGAACTTGAGAACATGAGAACTAGTGATTGCACTTATACTGGACTAAAGAATCTCTATAGTCTTACTCATATGCTATATTTGTTTTTATTCAATTTATATCATGTGTATTTAAAATAGCATGTATTTATTTACATTTTCTATTTATATAATTCAATTACATTTTTACTTGGGTGCTTTCTAAGTCCTGGTTCTCCTAAGATTTCTTTCTCATCAAATTCAAATAGTTTTTCCTTGTCACTGTTGTACTAGGCTTGGTGCTGTGGGCCAAGATGTTGGCAAAGCTGCTTTAAGGTTATGTTCTATTGTGAGAAGGTCTATTTCAATATGTTTGGCATACAGGAAATTATTAACTTGCCACGGTAAACAAAGATAAGGTAATCCTTTATTAGTCCCACAGTGGGGAAATTCACAAACTGGCACACAATTCATTTACACATTCTTTGATCTGTTTATAATCAAAGACAATAATTGGGCACATTTGTTTTTGGAAGGATTTGTGACATTATGAAACTGAAAAAATCACTATGTAGTGTTTTGTTAAACAGCTTTCTTCTTTTGCCAGGTGGAGTCAATACCGTGACCTTGTGGATCAGAAAAAGGATGTTCTTAACTCAGCTCTTGGCGTGCAGAACTACTACCTCGAATGCAACGAGACCAAGTCATGGATTCGCGAAAAGACCAAAGTTATTGAATCCACTCAGGACCTGGGCAACGATCTGGCTGGTGTGATGGCACTTCAGCGCAAGTTGACTGGCATGGAGAGAGATCTAGCGGCCATCGAGGACAAAATGGCCGATCTGGGAAAGGAAGCAGACAGACTGGCCAGAGAGCACCCTGACCAGGCTTCTGGTATCAAGGGGCATCTGAGTGAAATTAAGGATGTGTGGCAGGAGATGAAGGAAACCATGCGGTCTCGAGAAGAGTCTCTGGGTGAGGCCAGGAAACTCCAGCAGTTCCTCCGGGAGCTGGATGACTTTCAGGTGTGGTTGTCACGCACTCAGACAGCTGTGGCTTCTGAGGACATGCCCAACACACTGACTGAGGCTGACAAGCTGTTGGCACAGCATGAGAGCATCAAAAATGAAATTCAAAACTACAAGGACGACTACCAGAAGATGCGGGACATGGGTGAGGCAGTGACCCAGGGTCAGACTGATGCCCAGTATATGTTCCTAAGCCAGAGACTGCAGGCACTTGACACAGGCTGGAATGAGCTCCAGAAGATGTGGGAGAATAGGCAGAAACTTCTTTCACAGTTTCATGCCTACCAGCAGTTTCTCCGGGACACCAAGCAGGCTGAGGCCTTCCTCAATAACCAGGTACGTTTTTGATGTTCCACCACTTTGATGTAACAGTGAGTCTCATACACTGACTTGTGTGTGTGTGTGTGTGTGTGTGTGTGTATGTGTGTGTAGTAGTTTTTATGAATCTGCCACTACTCATGCACTTTGTTTGCAGTAACATGTATCATGATAAGTATCATGTCACCCTATTTTTACCACTTACTAAATATTATATAAAATAAATAAATAACTGAGCATCTTTGAAATATGCAGATGAAAGAAGGCCCTAATTCATTAACATATAGGATTTAAAGGACCTGCTGACGTCTTGGTGCCAGATACCACAGGGCACTTTCAGAGGTTATGCAGAGTCCATGCCTCAACAGATCAGTATGGGTCTGTGAAAAAGTATACTACATTATGAGGCACAAGATATAAGTGTTGGACGTGGGTAATCAGCTGCTTTCACTATGCCTCTTTAAGTTCGCTACATCCCATTCTCCATTCAGGATTTTAAAACTTTATTACAGCCAAACTCAAACAGACATTAAGAAAAGCATATTTAGATAGACAGATATATAGAACAAAAAAACTCAACACAACACTTTTGTTTTTGCTCTTATTGTTTATTAGTCATAAATCTGTGTTAATGACCCATTTCTACTTTGCAGAGATAACTGATCCACCTCACAGGTGTTTCAAATCATGATGCGGATTAGACTGTGTGATTATTACACAGGTGCACCTTAGGTATCTAGGTATTTTATGACACAGCCCAATGCTACAGATGTCACAAAATTAGAGGGAGCATGAAATGGCCGTGCTGACTGCAGGAATGTCCACCAGAGGTGTTGCCTATAAATTGAATATTCAGTTCTTTACCATAAGCTGTCTCCAAAGGCATGCCAAATAATTTGGCAGTACATCCAACTGGCCTCACAACCACAGACCACATGTAGAACTTTTTGTGAACTCTATTTGTTTTTGATCCCATTTTTTATGAGCTAAACTCAGTGTTGCATTATATATATATATATATATATATATACACACACATACACACACACACAAGTCAGTGTATGAGACTCACTGTTACATCAAAAGTTGGGACAGGAAGGGACAACCCATGACCCAAAAGAGTCTCTTATAAATGACTGTTTTCTTCGCCTCTCTTTTCCCCCAAAACCACGTCGATTCTGAGAGACTAAAATGTGGCCGACGGCTCAGATCAGATTTGGGATTTTTGACTCTGTACTTACACCGTTTGTTTTTTCCTCCCCAGACGTATCCCATGGTTCTTGAGTATCGGCCGCGTATCGACTTCGGCTAAACGCTTAACCTCTAAAGCTGGACAGATCGACGTCAGGGAAACGGAAGCTGAGCGGTGAGGCAAATAAAGCGACAGAAACGACTCCTCTTGTCTTCTCAACCCACGTCGTCGTTCTGAGCGTCGGCTTTAGCTCTGTAACGTGATGTAGGAAACGGACCGGAACATTCTGGAATGCAAACGGACGTCCCTCTCTCTTAGCTGAACCAAGAGCGGAGCGGCTCTTTTTAGAAAAACGCACTTACGCAACGACAAAGCACTTGACGAACTTGAAATGGAGTCAGATGAACGAAGCTGATGGTTTCGATCGTTTCATGTTTTTACAGGACAGAAATTGGAAAAACGTGGCTGTTACAGGGATTACAAATGAATTGCTGCTAATTAGCATTGTGTACCCAGCATGCTCGGTTGAAATTTTTTTTATACTTTCCTGTTTATCCATGTTTTCATTTATACTTTTAGAAATCGTTTTTTTTAACGTCGCACTTATCCCTTCTTATTCATTTCTAATATTAAATATAAAATATCCCAAATCGGGCGGGGTAGCACCGCTGCCTCACACCAAGAAGGTCCCGGGTTCAATCCCAGGGTGGAGCGGCCTGGACCCTCCCCGTGTCTGCGTGGGTTTACTCCGGGTACTCCGGTTTCCTAGTCCAAAGACATGCGTTAGGTTAATTGGAGTCTCTAAAAGTGGCCCTTAGTGTGTGACTGTGTGCCCTACGTTGGATTGGCGCCCCGTCTGGGG
>JAUZSU010144260.1:0-15209 GCA_034780255.1 Parotocinclus maculicauda | reverse complement strand
TCGAAATCTGACAATGTCAACATATATAGTTTTACAGCAGTTATTTTTGAAGCTTACTACGCAGTGTAATAAGTCTAACCTTAAGTTGAGTTTTTTTTATAGAAGTTAAAAAAGCGCTGAATATTTTTACTCTTTATGAAACCATGAGCTTTCAGAGGATAGTACAGCTAATGGTAACAGCACTGACGGGGTTAAGCCTGCTGCTGAAATAGAAACAAAGGCACAGCTTCTCCTACAACAGGAGAGAAAAATGGGAGAGCTAAGACTCTTCCCACAGTCAACTGAATTAGTAATGCCATGGAAATGAAGCTCCCGAAATGGTGCCCCGGTCCCTCTGGAACCGTCAGAAGCAAAGCTGAATTTCCTCCCACTAGCAGCAGCTTGCTGAATGCATGTGAAGAGATCAAGATATGGGTTCTGCTTTTGATTTTCTTGTTCTCACAGTCTGGCGATCAGTCTTCAGCTTAAATATGTCAAACTTAGAATTCATATTTTCAGTGGTATTCAGGCAGAATGAAATGGGGTTTTTTTTGGCCAGATGTAAAGTATTGTGTCTCTACTAAGTCTGTTTAATGAGTGCAGTAAATTACACTGTGAATTATGAAAACTTTAAGAGCTTTAAGGTTTGATACTTGGATTAAATAGATGTTCTGCTGACTGCTTATGTCCAAACAACTTATTCATATTCTTGTGGGCTCCAGTTCATGACAACTGAGCCATCTTAAATTTAAAACCATTTTGCCTAAAAGCTATTGTCCTGATTGAGCTTCTGTGGCACTTTATAATACAGTAGTTCTGTCATCAGTCTGAACTATTTACTATTTGTCAACGTGTAGTTTGCTTTTATCCTGCATATTATGGAATTGGACAAAAATACTTCAGTCAACTATTATATTTATATTATTATATTTGGATATATTTGTATGTGTAAATGCAAAAATCATGATTTAAACAGTTCTCTAAATATAAAAGATTATGTGTACAGATGTGTATTTACAGTTGAATTTGATACCTGATTTAAACCTGCATGTTCGTAATCTGGGTAGAATGTTGAGAATTACATAAAGCATAAATAATCTGATGTTATGTTACTTCATTAAAATCTTTAAGCATTTCCCTTTTAATTGTAGTCATAAAAATACAGCCTCCAACAGCAGCTTTGCTTTGATGGCATGTGAATTCTGGCTTGGATGAGTAGCAACATGTATAACTTTTCAATTTCATAAAACGCATGGGAACATTTTGCTTTAGATAAAAAATAAAAGCAGTATTAATTTATTACTCTGAATTTGCATCGCCAAACAAACAAACCTAAAAGTAGATAAAGTGAGGCCAGTTATACAAATTAGGTAAAATGATTGATTATTTATTTATAGCGATAATATGTAATTATCCAATATTACATATGTGAATGGCAAAAGTATGTATTATTTCTAAGCAATTAAAGGCCCATCTCACATTTTCTAATGTTAATGTTCAGGTGTTCACCACCAGAAGAATAACAGACAACAATGGTGTACATGACAGAGTTGCAAGAGAAACTCACTGCTCTCCAAATAGAACACTGCTTTCTATCTGCAGTTTGCTAAATATCACAAGAATAAGCCAGAGTGCTATTGGAGATTTTTTATGAATGGATAAGACCAATATAGAACTTTCAGGATTAAATAAGAAGCATTATGTCTGTAAAAAACTGCTTACTTGCATAATAACATTATCTATGAAACATAGTGAAGGTAGTTTCAGTGCCTATTTTGCTGCATCAGGACAGAATGGTTTCAAACTGTTTGTGAAGCCCACCAGCATCTGTACTAATCTGAACTAATCAGTTACTGTAAATGTTGTATTGCAGTTATTGCAACAAGTGGTTCACATTGCTAGCATGGGTATATGTGAGTGGTAAAAGTATGTGAATTATTTTCTTTGATAAATAAAATGAACTTTAAAGACTTGGTTAATGTTTGTCCTAATTATGCAGAAATATAGAGAAATTACTTTACTGCACCACTGTAGATATTCAATCATTTTCATTATTAGTGGCTTACAAACTCAGTGAATATGAGAGGAGGGAGGGAGTGCCAAGTTGTTGGAGCTACACTGCAAGGCGAGCGCTTGTTTCCTGGGAAAGCGATCTGGGGCCAAGTCCAGATGCTGAGCTTCTCCCTAGGGACGGTGTTCCTGCCTCTAGTCTACAGGAAGTGTTGTGAGAGAGCAGCAAGGGTTGGGCCTGAAGCCCTGTCAGCTGCTTGTAATGCGTAGCAGAATGGGAGCCTAAATCACAGCAATCTTTTATGGAGTTCACAACCACATGTGGCATTCATTTAACAACACACTGAAAAATCTAAAGCGAAGAAGAGATGGAAAACAAGTTTTACGACACATCATAATGACAAAGAGTGGATTAGAGAGCTGTCCACGCTAATGGAACTCGCAGTCGTTTCCATCAGTGCAACATACGCTAGATCTCTAAAAGCAAATGTAACAGAAGACAGTCTAGCTTGTGTTCAGATTGCTTATAATTTCTTACAGTGCCTCTAATTGGAGGTAATTCAAAGCAGGAAATGAAGTCCTCAGATCTTTTATGTTTTTAATGTGTGCTGTTTGGTCAGAAAATGACCAGTTCTGGGAACTGTATAGTCTGAGCATTGAACTGACATCATGTAAAAAATGCGACTGTATACATGTTGTAGATTCAAGGTGCACTTGAAAAAAGGACTTTCAGTTTAGAGTGATTCAAGTACAATCACAAACAGCTGTACAAAAGATTTATATGACGATGGGTTGATAGAATCTTAAAAGCCATATCAGCTGTTAAAGAGGTCTGACAGTTGGGCATTTCAAAGCAACATGAGGCAACTAACAGAATTTCAAAAACTGGGCGCCAGTGTGTGCATGTGACTATAGAATCAGTCAGAAAATCTGGGAATATATTGACAATTTCATGGCCGACAGTCTCAAATATTAACAATGTATGTAAAAATGGACAAACAGGAAAGAGGAACCTGTGTCCTTATGTTGATGGAGATAGATGGATTTTTGGAGAATAGTTACTAAGTGTCCTAACAATACAATACCGAATCAGAAGCAGTAAAATTAAGATGAGTAGACAAACCATGAAATATCTTGGATCCTGGACCGTGGTCATCTGAATGTATTTATGTATTCAGAAAGGCAAAATAGTATAATGCTAATGTCTGTTTGGTTTCCTAGCAGAACATTAACCAGAGTATCACACTTCCTCCACTGGCTTGTCTTTTTCACGTAGAGCATCCTGGTGCTATCACTTCTCCAGTTGTACGTGGCCATCCACATGGAAACCGTACATCCAAACAGATAATCAGCTGGCCTTTCACATCCAGTTCTGACGTATGCATGCTCACCGTGGGTACTTTTGACAGTGGACAGGGTTTAGCATGATTACCTATCTGCAGCCCCGCACCCTTTTACTCAGCAGGGTTCACTGCACTGTATGCTACCAAGACTGTAGTAGCCTAGCAGTTAAGGTACTGGACTCTGGACCAGAAGGTCAAGGGTTCAAATCCCACCTCTGCCAAGCTGCTACAGTTGGGCCCTTAAGCAAGGCCCTTAACCCACCATTGCTTGGATTGTAAGACTGCATGAGTTGTAAGTCGCTCTGGATAAGGGCGTCTGCTTAATACTGTAAATGTAAAGGTACCACACATTCCTTTAGCAATAGTATTAAACGTGTGTTGCCACATTGATGTAAACCCACTGAAAAATCAGATCTGCTATTTTAGTCCATTACAGGTCCTGAGTTAGATTAATTCACTGCTTTTTACTCTAAGTGAATTACAAATTGTACAGTTTGGGCTCTTTCAGCTACTCACCCTGTCATTTACATTTGAAATGTATCACATTACCTATAGCCCTGTTACAAGTACGGCTTGGTAAAACAGCTTATTCTGTAATATATTTCCTTGGACATTCCTTAAGGAAAAATCTCAGTCTTCATATTAGATGAGACATTAATCAGAACTCGCAGCAGGGAGACAACGCACTTCACTTGCCCTCTAATTAATTAGTGGACTTCCCAGGGCCGATCCGTCTCAGCATGATGCATAGCTAGTTACTCTCCAGCTCCTCTGAGACACTGCATGTGTCAGTGTAGATAGGGTTGCCTCTGAAAGGGGTATGACTGTAAAGCACACTCTCTCAAACATACTTTGCTCACCATGTCTTGTTAAACCACGGAAATCCTCCCATGACAGCAGAGCTCCATTTCAGGCTTTTTGGTTATTGCATCTCCAGTGTGAAAACATTCTCATTTCGACATTAGTTCTCTAAGCTGCCATTCAATCCTAGTTGCCCTGGGAAATGTTTTGTGTCAACACGGTGATCGACAGGGTTTACACAGTGTGTTTGAATGAATGGGATAACATACTTAAGGAGGGTTTATTCAGGGAGATTCTTGTCCATAAGTGGGTTTTACAAAAACTCTCATTTGGGCCTCAGCCAGAGGATTTGTTTGCATGGCTGTAAGGAGTTTGCGTCGGTTATTCTAATTTTTAGTCTTAACCTGAAATTAGGTTGTTTGTGTTCCAATTTTTTTAAATACGTAAATTTACACAATCGTAAACACGTACCAATAACAAGGGTTCACGTGTACTAGTTTGGTCTAATTTAGTATGTGAATTCTTTTTTTCTCTACGGGTTTTTTCTCTCGGTGATTTTATGACTTGTTTTGACTTGTTCCATACTGATTTTGGTCTCACTGTAGACTGTTGGAATCGTAATGTGTCAGTAATGCCAGCCTTACACCAGATGACTTTTAAGAGACTTCACTATTGAAGATCATTTTTCAATGTCAGAATAAAATCATGAGTCTCGGCATTCCCATGAAATCAGCCGTCTTAAATATTATCATAAGTCTTAAGTCTTTGTTCACAAAAACAGTGATGTGAACATTGTTGATAACCCATGGGTGAGGGCTCTCCAGCACCAAACGGGAAATTCCATGTTTATCTGGATGGCAGAGGTATAGACCTACAGGTATCTGGCCAAATAGTATAAAAACACTTTTTACTGTGTTTCATTTAACATTTTACTCAAAAGAAATATAGTTGGAAGTCTTGCAAATAATGACCATGCAAGATCCCCAGTCTATACAAACTCATAGTTTGTGAATATTATAATGTATGTGACTCATCTTTAGAAGTAAGAGAATTTCAGACTTTTAGCATAAGGTTAACCTGAATATTCTTCACACCCGTGTGCTGTATTGTGTCTCCAAAGTGCCAACATTGCAACATGACTAAATACGGACACAAATCCTTTCTCAATAAAAGTTGTGATAATGTGTGTAACTCTTTTGTTACAGATGTTGAGTGGAACATTGCTTGTTTATCTAGGTTAAGTCTCTGTTATCAGACAGTGGTTAATGTCATGTAGTGTACTATACTACGGTATACCCCTATCCCCCAGCACTCACATCGTCATGGTATTAAAAAATGAGTATACAACGATTCATCTTTAGTGAAGATCAAATTTCAATGTTGTAGCCAGCCTCTGCAGACCTCTTTCACTACTAATATTAGTATATTATATAAACATGATTATCATTACAGAGGATGAAAACAGATCACTGACAACTGTAGTTAAAAATTTGCATCCTGTGCAGGAAACACAGAGATCGCATTAGGGATTATACTAACTTATATATAAGTGCTAAAACAACGAGTGATTGTTCAATAATTGTAGGTTTATTATTATTGTGGTTATTGTGCATCAAGTCTCAACATGAACAGGCTGTGATATGCTGTGAACTAAACATTATGCATTGTTTGTTTTGGCAAAAACGTATTTTAGAAAATAGTAGCCTCAATACACAATTGCTTAATTCCTCAAATATTTGTAGACTACGGTCTTTATGGAACTAAAACACATTTTAATTAGTGTTTTGAAAAAGTCACCCTAGCCCTGTCTGCTCTTGCACAGTGATCAATTGTAAATCCCTTAGATTGTAATAAACCTGCTTCATGATGAGAAACAAATACCAGACCACATAAATTCTTTACAGTCCATTTTCTTTCACAGTAAAATCACTGTCTGGTTATAATTACAGAAATCGTTTTAAATACCCACAGTAGCAATGCTATTGTCCAGCTTCTTTACTCCATTGTAGGCTATTTATTTGAATTTGTGTTAATTAGTATTAATTAAGTGTAAATGACTTCTGTTTCCTTCACTCACAGAAAGGAGGTCCGTTCCAGATCTCACTCACTCGTTACCTTAAACAATTTAATTAAAAACACTCCTGTCTCATTGCTATTCTTATTTATTTAAGTCACTTTTTTCTCTTGTAAAAATCTGAAGGATTGAAAGAAATGAAGGATTTAAAATGGATTGCTAAACTGGTGGTGGTGCTTTTAAGAAAGGAATTGATCATGTTCATGAAAGCAAGACCAGTGCTGTGCAGCTGCACTTGGTATTCATAGCAGGTTCAGGCACAATATCAGTAATGGTTGAGATGAAAACGAGAAAATCTTGACTTCGAAATTGCAAGGAGAAACAATTTGCTGCAATATATGAACATATTAAATAGTTTTTTACACTTAACAACAAATAAATGCTGTGCTTACCATTTATGAAACATGGGACAATTTTTACGCTATTACAGAACCATTATATTCTTTGTGGATGTTCTAGCAGATCATCACAGAAATCTTTTATGGGTTCCATAGTGACCCAACAGAAAAGCGTTCACCCTGGAACTAGTACAAACACTGGCATTGCTCTTTAAGTGGGAGGGATAGCATTCCGTTTCTGATATTTCTCAAAGCAACATTAGTCAGTTCTTAACCTCTATGACTCTGTATGTACAGGAAGCAGAAGTCACTGCCATTTCACGTTTTCATTTTTATCAACACTAGCCAATTTTGAGTGTGAATAGGCCAACGTGTGTAGAAGGGGACCATCAGGGTCTTTATTATCATAATATATTAACCAAGCCACTTGATTTGCTTTGGATTGTCCTATGTCCTGTGGTAAAAGGTTTATCACTCATACATATTACCTAACAATTCAATAATAATATTTTCATTATGTCTTATCTTGTGTGCTTTATCACATTTCATTGCAACTTTTATTATGGAGGGCTGCCAAAGCATCATGCTTACATACTTGTGGAACTTGAAGGCTGAGAAAACATTCAGTAACATCACAAGGCCTGTTTTGGTGAAATCATATTTAGAAAACATGGATCATCGGATTTGCACAAACTTGTTGCATCCATAAATGCCTTCTGTTCTTACAGATGAATGGGTTTCTATTTACTATTACCAAATAGCAGTCATTTCTATTTACGTATGTATTTTATTAAAAGCTTCAGTTTTTCACATTATGCTTATTTTATAAATTGATTAAACAAATTTATAGAAATATTTTACTAGTGTTTTCTCACAGATGGAGAGAATGTCCAGATATTACTACTATTGTAGGGACGCAACTACAGGGAAGGCTATATAAATGTTAGGTTGCCATTTAAGTAGTGTGGACGTGTAAGGTATTAAAACAATAGTCTGCCATCTAGTGGTTTGCACCTGAAATCACCAGGCTTTCTGCTATATAGGCATTGTAATAAATCTTGTTTTACTGGTGTTAATTTAGTTATATTTACTCTAAATAAATGCTGTGTACTTTATATTTTATTGGCAATTATACATATGTTTATTTAACTTTTTGAATTAAGCATATATTCCAAAACTAATATTTTCTCCTACCCTCAGGAACTGGCACCAGGGCTTCGCTACTCAGCAAACGGTTGTCTGGTTGCACAGCAGCGTTCATCCGTTTCCAATTCCCAGATGAACAGCAGCAAAGCCCAGAGACAGCTGAGTCAAACTCAACATCACAACAGTGATACAGTGAGTAAATGCAGCATACTAAAACTGCTACACCATTTACACTGGCATTAGACACTACACACAGATAACATGTACAGTTGGTATTATCCAGAAAGACCTGGATCTGATACAGTCTTATCAGGTACAGTCCGAGCAACTGAAGGACTGAGGTTGCTTGGAAGTGCTGGTATTTGAAACCTGCAACTTCTGATCAGTGGTCCGCTACGGTAACTGTAAGGACACCATGTTGTAAAATCAGCAATTTTTTTGCTGTGATTTAGTATATCATGTAAAATACAGTATCAAATATACTGTGGCTCATTTACACAACAAGCAGAGTAAATATAGTGATTTTAAGACGATAACATAAATGTATTTAATGTTTTATGGGGAACATCATTGCTTTTTGTAACCATGAGCCTTGAAAGACGAATAATTAATATTCATTATTAGAATATAAAAATCATTTAAAACCTGAAATTATTTTGTTATACATACAATTTTTGTCCTTATTTGAAAATCCCCCTTCAGTTTAAAAGAAAATATGTTAGATCGCATTAAAATTTTATATTTACTGACAAAAACACAAATTAACTGATTAAATGCATCACAAGAAATGTTTATACAGTGCTGGAACTCAATCAACCATCATTGAAATTATTTTGATGCTAACACATTTTAACCAACACAAATAATACATTGTGACAAAAAGTATGCTTTCACACAGTCCCCACAAAATCTAATATATTAGATTTACTAATAATATAATCAAAATATAATCTTTAGAAGCTAAAAATTTAGAATTTTCAGAGCTTTTTTGGGAAAGAATGACTATATAATTTACTTACAGGAGAAATTTAAACCTCAAGACCAGTTCAACAGACATCTGACAAGGCCTCCACCGGACTACAAACAACCACCGGGTGTAGGTGGGGTACAGCATCCAAACCTCTACCCAGGTATATGTCTGTTTTTACATTTCTGTACATTGTGACTATAGAACAGTTTGCTTCATTTCCTAATCCTTTACACAATGCTAAACTGAGCATTCGTTTACACATTTTTTAGCTGTGTTCAGAAAGCTCTTCAGATATCCGGCTGTTCAGAAAGTAGTTTTGAATATTGGAATCAAATTATTGGTAATGTATTGTTATAAGCTAAAAGTTTACTAAAATATTAGGCCAAATTTAAGGTCTAAACACACAATTTTCACTAAGATTATATCATGCAGCTAACAGATGAGAGACTATAAAGTGTATTTTACCAAAACACAAACCATTCAGACCCATTTTGTTGTTGAGTACTAAACTAAACTTGGTAAATGCTTGTCACTTGGGTGCTACCCCTAAGAACCTAGTAATTATAGTAATTATAAAACGTAATTGAGTAAAACTGCTGAATCATTTATATTAATATATAGGAAAAAAAACTATTATGAAACTGTTTCATATTTTCCTAACTGTGTATATGGTTATAATGAAAAGCGGTGAACCCTTGAAAGTGGTGCTTAAATGTTTGTGAACCCTTTAGAATATTCTATATTTCTGATCTCCTAAAAGTAGGAGAGAATTCAGCTTTTTATACATATATCCGTTCCGAGTCTTGTGTTTTTACAAGTTGACGAGCACGTGTGAGTGGTTGCCTTGTTCCCTTGTTGCATACTGCTCACAATAATTGGACAAATTTGTGAAGACCAGCTGTTCTTTAAATACACTACTCTGAAAAAATGAAGGAGATATTTCATTTGTAAATAAATATCCCCTAATGTTTGTGAGCAGTATGTTTAAAGAATAGCAAAGTCTGCATTTGTGGAAGTGTAACATGACATGATCGAAGCATATTTCTGAGGATCTCACAAAAAGTGTTGTTGTTGCTCAACAGGCTGGAAATGTTCATTAATGGTCAGAAGAAATTGTTAATTTAGTAGAAATGTGGAAGCAGTTCAGGAAATATGTAACATTGTAACATTTTCCTGAATAAAGCAATGACAAATATAATATCTTAGTCTCAACTTTATCAATTACTAAAATTATGTCTGTACAACCCTTACGGTCCTGAACGGGTAAAGCACCAATACACATGCATTCGGGAAGTCTTCAGATCCTTTTCCTCTTTTCATTTTATTATGCTAGGTATTTGTGCTTACAAAATGTAAATGAAAAACAGTGAAAGGGTCTGAAGACTTCCTGAATGCATTGTATATGTGCTTCCATGCACTATGATTTGCATTTTAAACTTCTTTCTATGCTGTTCTGTGTCCAGGTTTGAGATCCTCCACTAACGGCAACAGCTCAGATCAGAAGGACATCCATTCTATCTCATGTCATATGTCCAACGGCCAGGGAGTCAAAATGGTGTCCAGTCCTGGAGACAGTATCTTCCACAATAGATCAGATCCTCATTCAGGACCTCTAGAAGTCCAGAGTTGTCCAAGCCAACTTCACCAACAACCTACCAACCAGGTGCAAATTGGGATACATCAAAACAAACCACAGTTCCAGGGCATTGTCCCAACTACTCAGCATTTAAGGACCAGTGCAAGCCAGGATGCATTGCTTGGCCAAGGACTGGTAGGCATGACTGCCACTGCAAACAGGGAGACTGGGATGGGCTGGGGAAATGTAACAAAGCAGTTAGACTTAAAGAGACACCCAGGTGCACAAACTGATACTCACTTCCCACCAAGACCTATTGGTCCACCAAATCAAGTAGTGTCCCATTCTGGACCAATCCTTTTAAACCCTGGTATTAGAGGCTCTGCTCCAAGAGCAAGTCAGTCTCAGATACCCCCACTCCCTGGGATAAGTGGAATAAACCAATCATCTATGACACCGCAAGGATGCATGAGCACATTTGGAGCCACAGCCCAGAGTCCAGGGGCCTATCAGAACAACCGTGCCGGTCGTATCACCTTTGACTTTCTGCAGGATGGGGATAATACAGTACCTGGAATCAATGCAGACTCTGACTTCATTGACTGTCTGCTTAAATCAGGTTCAGGCAATGATGACTGGATGAAAGACTTAAACCTAGAAGAGATTTTAGGTGGTCACTCATAAACGAGAGACTCAGGAACACAGGTGAGAATAATGAATTATTTTGGTATTTTACTAAATGGCTTAGTAATTGGAGCTTTTCAAAGAGCCTGAAATAAGGGATTGACTTGTTTTCATAAAGATATTATTCTGGGAAGCTCTTCAGATATCCGGCTGTTCATTCATGTGAACACCTTATGTACTGCAGGTATCATTACTCTTAGAATTAGTCATGCTATCTAATAGGTTTTTATGGTCACGGTATTTATGCTCTTGTTATAATATGTAACTATTACACTTCCCCATGTAAACCCAAACAATTTGTGATTGTGTGTCTGCATTGCCGCACTGCGGCGGGAACTGTGACACTGACTGCACACTGTCTAATGTTCAGTTTTTATTGTGAGAGATTTATACGCCATGGTCATAAGTATGTACACAACCCGACTAAATACTGAATTCGATTATTGTAGTTGCACCAAATTCTAACAGTTGCCTAAAATCAATCATATGATTGTGCAACCTTCTGGCAAAATAATACATAGAGAAAAGCTCTAAGGTATTCAGTTAAACCTACAGTGTAATAGGATGTCACCAACAGACAAATTGGTTTTAGATCTTCCCCTGTCAACTTTAAAAGTAAATGTCGGAGCAAACAACAGCTACGCCACAAAGCAGAAAGCCATACCAGCTTAGATTTAGATGGAGTGTGTAGCTTGTAATCTGTCCTCAGCTGCAGAACCCACTAGTGACTTCTTAGCTGCCTCCTTAAACAATGATAAACACAAGCACTATTAGATGAGGGTTTTTTTTGCCCTAGCGCTATAGGGAATGTGGTGGAGCAGCAGTTAAAGTACTGGACTGTTAACCCAAAGGATCAATATTAACTCCAGGATTCAAACCTTATCATTGCCAATTGGGGCTGCAACAAATTATTATTTTGATTGTCTAATAACCCAGTGATTATTCTGATTATAAATCGCTCAATTAACAATAATTCTTATGTAGCTGACGGCCTTTGTTTATCAGCCTCTGGCTATCAGCCTTTGTTATTTCTGCATTCGTAAGTAACAATGGAGACAATAAAGATAAATCTCTTATTCAAGAGTCCACTGTTTCAATTAACTTTCCTGATAATGCATACAATAAATAAAAAATATTGTTCCTGGCAAAATTTAAATAATATAATATGCAAATTATCAGCATTAAAATAAACCCAAAATCAGTGAACCAAATCAGAATTTTTAGTTATGAACATGAGGTGTGTTCAAATTCAGCAAACCTTTCTGGAAATTTTCAGTAGTAACCCTTTTGCAGAGAGGAATACCTCCTGAAACTGTTTCACCCTGCAAATATTTATGGAACGCTCGAGGAAAACATAAAACTGTTTGTTGATTTCTGATAGTTGTAAGACATGGCAGTTATCTGCTATGTGCTGGAGATGTATATATGCAGTTTTAAGCATCAGCTCTTGTGGTAAAGCACACTACCACTAGAAACGCATTCTCTGAAATGATCAATCATGCCTTGCCACCTGCCAGCCTGATTGATGAATTTGAGTTTGGCCAATGTCAGGAGAACACTACAGTTGGATAACATAGTGCTAGCTGTAAATGTTGCTATGGAAGGAATAGCAGCACAGGGTCATTTTTCATGGTTTGGAATGTGGCCAAAGTTAAAGGAAATCTTAATATTACAGACTGCAGTGACATTTTAGAAAAAATATTTGCCTCCAGTTATGTAGCAACAATTTGGATGAGGGCTGTTTCCTGTTTCAACATGGCAATGCTCCCATACACAAAATGATTTCCATAAAGAAAAGATCTGCTGAGTTTGGAGCTGTGGAATTTTAACCCCATCTACAAACAGGTCAGGCTGTTTAAAACATTTTTTTACTTAATGAGAGCTGATTTACCTAGGCATGTTTGTAGTGAAAAGTTCCCAGCACTAAAAGTATATTCTCATATGTCATAATATATCAAATCTGTTATTGAGATTTATGGGACCTATGATGGAAATCATAGAAATGGCCAATCAGAGAACTATTACATATGAGGAGTTTTCTCTGTTGTAATACATTTGTCAGTTCAAAATAGTATTCCCTCTCTAAAATGATTCCTCAGAAAAAAACATGCATTCATTGCAACGCTTTTATTAACTAAACAGGCATGGTGTGGGCTTTGTAAAATGTGATTTAAATATAAATATATACTTTATCCTTGCTTTCTTAATTTTTTTTACCCCATAACTTTGACATTGTATATTTTGTTCTGCTAACAGGATTCAGAAATGTTCAGTTTCAATATATTAAGCAAAATTTTAATTTTACTTGTCTTCATATTGCTAATATTGTATTTATAAATATGTTCATTATATCTTGTTTTTGTATACTAGTCTTTTCTATAATGTTCTATAAAGCTGAAATTAATGCGTATCCCATTTAATGTCAACTTGTCCTTTGATTACTGACAACATAGTTCAACCGTTTTACTGAACCCTTCTGTGTAAGCATTATTTTGCACTTTGGTTTGACAAACATCGTCCTAAGTCTGTCCTTGTGGTAGTTTAATCTACGAAACTGGTGTTTAATTCAACAGCAACAAAGAAATCTAGAAAATCTTAAATACTTTATTTACATTATGGAAAATAAAGAGAACTTGCAATTTTGCCTAAAATATTCTTTCAAATAAATATAAACGTGTCTAATGTTAAGCATTGTTTTTAATGTAATACCCCAGCTCGAAAAGCTATTGTATTTGAAGGGTCACAGCTGGTCAGGAGCCGACTCTTTGTGTGCAGAGCAGAGCTACATCCTGGACAGATAGACTGTGGACATATACCTTGCAGAAGAGTCTATTAAATGAAAGTATAAAAAATGTTTTTATACATAGTAAAAAAAAGAAAAAAAAAGTCGAACCGCTTTTTGTGCAGTTTTTCTCCCACAAGCCTATTGTTTTCTGTAAATGTTGTGCAGAAAAAAAAACTGCATTAGGAACATCTGCATCTTACATTTATGGAAATGAATGATGTCTTTTGGAGGGGAATCTGATTTCCCCACAGAAAAAGAAGAAAATATTATGAACATTAAGCTGTTTCTACTAACAGGTTTTTTATTGGGTTCTCACTGTTCAATCCCATCAGACTCTACGGTTTCACATTACAACTGAGATTTTCCACTAGACTTAAGTGGTCTTCAGTTATATTCCCAGTTGGAACCTGTTATAAGTCCTACTATAAAATCGAATGTTTTAACGATTATGATTTTCCATTTGATATGTTCTCGTTAAGGCAGTCTTTAAAAATGTTGTGTTAGTTCTTCGTCGGTTTATAGTAACTTGCCTGTGCCAGGTTCGGACAAAGATTCAATCTAATGCGCAGCTCACGAGGTGTCAAAGATAAATCTGTAGCCAAAAAGCCACTTATTCTTTAATGTGTTACGATACACAGGGTAATCAGTGTATTGTAGGAATTCAGCCATGATTGGTAAGATGTGTAAGATTAGTCTGTAAGTCTGTAATGATTTCCATGATGTTTTTCAGAAGGATTTGTCTTACGTAACCAGAACGGCTAAAAGTTGTCCAAAGTAAGCATTTTTGTAATTAATAAACCAACTATATTAAGCAAGCCCAGAATTCATTGATTCATTAGTTGCTTACCTGATACATTCCAGCTGTGTGCTGAAAGGGGAATAAAACCCAGAATCCATAAAAGGGTCACAAATAACAGAGCTATAAACCATATTTAAACGTCTCAGATATAAACTGCTCACAAAATTAGTGAAACACGTAATAAAATGTTCCCTAATGTAAAGTTAATGTAAGGAACTTTATGTAAATAGTCTCAGGTATGTTTTGGCAAAATGCCCTTAATTAAATTAAAGCAGGGCTGGATCTCACACAGTCCTGTGTGTGCCCCTCATCACACCTAATTAATACAGATCTACCTGTACAAAAATGGTACGTAAACATTTCAGGTTCCAGAAATATTATTCGTAAATTATTCAAAGCATTGTATTCAAAATGTGAAAAAATACAAACTTGAAATAACAAATATTTGGCCTGAATTTTTTTTTTTTGGTTTTTCTTTGATCCGCCGCAGCAGCAATGATTGAAATAAAAAAAAAAAAATGTATATAAATATATTTTTTAGCTATTTCTGCCCTCCGTTGGAGAGCCAACGGTTTTCTTCTGTTCATTTAATTTTTTCCAGATTCACTTTAATTTCATTTTATTTTGAAATAAAAAAATATTTTTATTTCTTCCTCCTTCCTTGTATTGATTCCACATAGTCCTCGAGAAATTAAAAAGTGCTG
>JAUZSU010144249.1:0-15210 GCA_034780255.1 Parotocinclus maculicauda | reverse complement strand
AAACACCTTCATTTACAAATTGCATTTTGTGTTTACTTGTGTTGTCTTTGACTACTATTTAAATTTGTTTGATGTTCCAAAACACTTAAGTGTAACAAACATGCAAAAAAACAGGAAATGAGGAAGGGGGCAAACACTTTTTCACACCACAGTACATTCAAATGTAGGAATTAGATTATTTGTGGTATCTAAATCTATAATTGGAATCATTGCAGCTCTAAAGTTCTGTTACAGTGGAATTAATGTTTATGTTCATTGTTTATTCATACACCATAATTTAGAGGGGCACAGCTGGACCCCTGTGCTTGCTCGTTCTACCCAAATATTGTTGCAGATTAACCTCAAAACACCTGGACACTTTCATGAGACTTTTTCAGACTGAACACAATGTTCAGGATTTGACGAAGATGAAAACAGTTCAGGGTGTTGCACTAGCAATCAAAATTCCCCAGATCTCACGAAGCATAATTTTTTTTCAAGCTGAACAATATTTGATTTAGATGATTGTTATATGATGAGTGTTACAACAGTTGTACTTGGTAGTGAAAATGCTTGTTAGCAGCCGTAAGATGCGTTTGTAGGATAAAGCTCTTTTCCTTTCTAAACCAGTTAGTCTGAAAATACACACACGTTGGCAAGGTTGCAGACACTTTCCACCCACCCTAGAGCCACACAGCAGGTGCTACTAAAGTTGGGACACAGTGGAATTTAGGAGGAGAATAGAAAAACATCCCTACCACATTGATTCTGAAGGCCTCTGTCTAGGATAATCCAGTCTCTTCCTTTGCTTGTAGTGTCAATGCCTCTGATTGGTGATGCTCAGATAAGCATTAAGTCTCCATCTATCCAGTTAGAGTGTCTGATCAACCCACGTCACAGCTCAGTTTAAACAAGGGCCAAGACAGGAATAGCGCTCAGGGCTTGGCCAACAGAGTGCGTGGCCCAGAAAGAGGCTGGTATTTGTCGGCTGGTAATCCATCCTTAAACAGCCTTTCAGGACAAGCCAGAGATGTGCAGTATACCTGTATGAAGACAACAGGACTCACATCACCATCACTTTCCTAAGCCCAAACACTGATGGGAAGCAACTAAAAGAGAAGATCTGGGACTGCTTGCCTAAATCATCAACTCAAGATCCACAATGAACTTTGCCGTCCAGTTTTTCTACACAAACTATCTAAATGAGCGCTCACCACAACAAAGAAGATTCAGTGACAATGAGGAGTATGATCCATTCTGGCACAGGTGGGAATATTCTCAAATACTCTCAAATCCCTGTGGTCTCTAAATGTCAAATATTCCCAGTGTTTCCCTTAAATTAATGTGAGTTATACCGTATACATTTTCCATTATCTCAGGTTAAAATAACAATACAGTACATGAGGTACTAAAATGAGAATCTGGGCTACCAATTCAAGTAGGCAACTGCAAAGTATTTTTTTTTTTTATTTGGTACAAAAAGGTAAAGAGGCCAATGTTTGTGTATTACCCAAGGGAGTGGGCAGAGCAATTAGAATTCAGTATGAGGTTACTTTCTGAGGTCAAAATAAGGCAAAGTGCGGTTATGGTTTAAGATCACCCAAGATTTGAACTGACAATTTCTGATTAAAGCACCATAACAGATAAGCCACAGATAAGCCAATAAAACTGCTACGTGTATAATATACCCGTTGACAAAAAAATAAGCATTCACCTAAATGTATTGGATTGCTGCAAAACTCAGAACGTAGTCTTAGGCAGATATGTATATATGTAAATGATTGCATGTGTGGTCTGATTAGACACGGGGTCTAACGGTATAAAACAGTTTAAATCTGTTTCCCCTGCTGTCAAAGGCTACTTTTGGGTAGCATACCACTTGGTGAGAGATCGTTGACTGCTAGATGTGCCTCAATGACACTAGAATTTTGTGCACTTGACAGACTTTGCAAAAGGGTGCATCACTGGACTGAGATAAGTAGGATGGACATGTCGGCAAATTGCTCATCATTTAGGCCATATTGATTTAGCTGTTAGATTTTGGGAGCAGTGAACAGGCTCAGTACAGTCCAGACCAACCACTAGCAGAAATAATAATTTGATCCTTTGAAAAACAAGCAACTCAAACAGTTTCATTGTCAACCATACAGACAAATGTCGTACCTTCACTGCACACTCTTCTCTCTCAGCTGTCCCTCCCAGAAAGAAGCAGAAGGAAATGTGTTGTCATGGTACCCATTAGGTGTGCTGTAATTGACAGCCAGTCACTGTCACTGTCCTTCATTTGCAGTGGTGCAGTGCATGAGAAACATGGACTTCTATGGGACTGCATTGTCTTTAGTGACAAATCCATATGATGACTGCTGGTGGCATGGTCAGTCGTTTATCTCTAGTAGTAATATGAGGAAAACTAACAGCTCATCAATATATTTACAATATATATGGCAGACAGAAGTCATCAGACCATCTCTTGTATTAATTGTCTCCAGGGATCAACATCCCCATGTTTTCTTCCCAGTAATTCAGTAGAATAAGTTCATATTCCCCCAAATGTGTTCCCTTCTCTCCAAAAATATAACCATTATATGTATGGGTCTCTTCATCAGTGATGGTCAGCATTTGTACAGAAGCAAGAAGAACAGCACAACTCAAGATAGCAAATGCCAAAAAGATGGCATTATTAGCAATGGAGCCATTGCCCGTCGGCCCACACTCATTTGCCCAGAACGTCTCCGAGACTTTGGTGCTGAGGAATACTTAAATGAGGATGTAAGGACCTTCGAGACAAAAGTGGTGGGACCACCTGAGATACAACTAATTGCTCCTCGTAAACCGTCCATCAAGAACAACAAGGAATGCATGCTTGTACCCAAGCTCCCTGCAAAGCCTGCTGCTGAGTACCTTTGCTTTGAGGACATAACTGAAGCAGCATTACAAATCCAGCAGTCAGGACTGCAGAAGACCCCATGCACAGTATGTCAACCTAACTCAATCTGAACAAGTCTTGAGAACTGTAAATTTATACAAGTTGCAGTCTATATAAACATTTAGACAGCATAATATCCGGCATGTAATACCAACGACTCAACCCAATGACTCATCCAAACAGTATCTTGTGATTGCTCAGTATTTATCCAAACAAAGTGACTTATACAGAGGCCTGTTTCTGCCCATGATGTGTTATGTTTAATAAATCGTTCAGTTAAAAAAACATTCCACTTTTTCCAAAGAGGAGACAGATTGGATGAGTTGGGGTTGTGTTTCACTGGTTTTGCTGCTTTGAGTATTTGAGTTGCTTCTATGCCTAGACCAGTTTGGTTTCAGAAAGAATGAAAAGCATTCAGTAGAATAACATTTGGTGGTTTTAGACAGACAAACCGTCATCCACTTTTGCTGCACACCAACAAAGTTCTGTCTTTGTCATTCAGTACTCCAGACTATCCAAACAGTATGGAATGGAGATTTTTCTGAAGAAAGAGTACCTTCATTACACAGGCTCAGTAAAGGAGAGAGGAGTTCTGAATCTGCTGTCCTTAATGAAACAGGTAATCACTACAAAACTTTAACCATTGCCAGCATTTGTACCATGTATTGGTTAACATTAATAATAAATACTTTATCTTACTCATTATAGCATTAATAACATATCCATCCAGTTGGGCAGTTTTATAAAATGTGGTTAGTTAATGTATAATTTGTAGTTTTTATTTTCTCTAACATTCTTACAGTGGCAACTGGTCCGATCACATAATATACTTATCATTGTGTATTTCCAAATATTTTGCTATTTCAAACTATCAAGGTAGGTAAAACCATTTGTATACAGTAGTCTCAGGTAATCATTAGATTAGCTATTATTTAATGGTGTTGACGATATATAATTATTTCTCAGGCTATTAGAATAATACCTGAAAATACAGAAATGTGTGTAGTATTAAAAAACTGAAAAATATCAGGAAACACATATTATTTAGGCTACATTTGCAAGTATTTGGTGTGAGCTCAACTTACACTCGAGCAAGAGCAGCATCTGGTAGCTACACTCCAAAGATGCTTGATCAGCAATTATCCTGTTGGAAGGGTAGCAGTAAATCTCTTTTTGGAAGCACAGCAGGGTAAAAAGGCTAGGATAAGCTAAAGCTCACAAACATTGGAATGAAAAGCAGTGGAAAAGAGTACTATCGTGTGACAAGTCCAAGTTTGACGTTCTTGGGTTCTTGGGTTCTTGGGTTATATATAATCATAATACTATTGCTAAGACAACAAATGTAATGGTGGCCTAAGACTTTGGCACAGTACTGTATAACAAATGCATCACCTTGGAAATGCACTTAAAGTTGTCCAACCATACACACAAACAAATAAAATACTGGTACAGATGTATTAAGCTTAGGTAAAAATGCCATACAAAAATCTAAATGAGAAAACAATTTCTTAACAATTTCTCGAGCTCTCAAACCTCTGTGGTTTTTTTTTGTACTTATGTTAGGAACAGCAGAAGAACGGTGTCATTGTTGCCACAGACTGCAACTTTTCCAAGGCTGTGGCCTATCAGGCAGTGAGGCTAAGAATTCCAGTTTTTGTCATATTGCCTGTGTATAGTTCTCCATCACAGTTGCGCATGTACAGGGACTACGGTGCCATGGTAATATCCTATGGAAGCACAGCACAGGACTCACAGAACCATGCACGCCACCTAGCCAAGGAGAATGTCTACCTCTACCTGGAGGAGTAAGTGTTTCAAAGTTTTTCTGTTGTTCTGTTGATTGTTTAGGTGATTATAGAAATGCATGTCAATTGTCAGTTTTCTCACCCAACCCCAATTCATAGCACTTTAAAAGAAACACATTTTAAAGCAAGTACATTTTAGCTTTGTGCTCATACATCAATTTTGTAACCACTCATACATATATTTTCCTCTCCACCTTGCAGGGATGACAGTGTAGTCTACCTGGCAGGTCTGGGTACAGTGGGCATAGAGCTATATGAGCAAGTGCCTAAGCTGGATGCAGTGATTGTGTCTGCTGGTGGACAGAGCGGCATACTGGTTGCGACTGCAGCTGCTATCAAACACCTAAATCCTCACATCCTAGTAATAGTACGATTTATAAGTACTCGTATACACTACGGTCAACATTCCTTTCCATGTAACATATAGTAAAACACGTAAACACGCTGCAAGTGTGAATCCCAGTGATGCTCTCTTCTCTAGTCAGTGAGATTGATGCTTGCTAATTACGGGTATCAGTAAGCTCATTCAAATCAAAAGTTCTGCAGCCCCTTAACATCATGTGACTAATAATTTGAAGAAAATATGTTGACTGGGGCATGTCTTATTCTTCACCATTCCACACTGGTGGATAACAAGGTTTCTGATAAAATAATTTAATGAATCCTTTTCAACAAATCGTTTAACAAAAATACTGGACAGCTTATTGCAATGCAGAAAATGAGGTACTTCTTTAAGATATTCACAGTGTACACTATCTATGAATATCATTTTGCTTCTGACAGGGTGTTGAACCAGAGGAGTTCCCTCTTCTGCTACAATCCCTTAAAACTGATTCTCCTATCAATGCTTTCTCCTGCACCCCAAATAAAAAGCTTTATGGAGGTAAAGTATGAGCCTGGGAATTCTCCTGTCTGTATATATAGTGTGCAATGGTTAAACATTCAGTTCGTATTGACAAATACAGCATGTTCCACGTTACAGATTTTGTCCAGCACTCTTATCAACTGGCCAAGAAGACAGTGGATAAAGTGATCTCTGTTAGGTACAATTACTGTTTTAAAATGATCTTGGTGCCATTGATCAAGTACCTTGGTACATATTTTTATTTGAGCTGCAGAGTTTTCAGTCCTCCTAATAAAGGTCTTAATCTATTGTTCTTGGAATAGGGAAAAAAACTCTTTGGTGGCCATGCTGAGGTTTCAAGAGTATGAGCACACGACCATAGATCCAGAAGGAGCCATGGGATTGGCAGCCATCTTGGCTGGTCAGCTTCCAGAGCTAAAGGGTAAAAGGTGAGATGAAGTTGAGAGAAAATTGAGAGTTGATCAGTTGTTTTGCTTTTCTAACAAACTAGCATTGGTGTATATACATATATAGTGGCGGGTATTCATAGCAGGTACGTCATTGGATCCACTTTAGTTGGGAAATGTTGCTGTTCCCCACTAAAATCACAACAGTCAATATTAAATTCCTAGATTACTGAATAGTACTAGCAGAGCAATAGCCAATTTAGTGCGTGATTGTGCCCCAACAACTGACTGCCAAGCAAAGGAGTATAGTTGTTCCCCTTTAAAGTCTGTATTTGCCTCACTATTACAAGTAGTATAGAAACTTCCCGGATTGTCACTTTTTAATTATTTATAATTATTAAGGTACTCACAGGTATAAATAAACCGTAACAATTTGCATTACCATTGCTAATTTCTATTAAATATATTGATTTTTGTTTGCAAAACTTTGTTAAATACTATATGATAACTCTTTCAAAAAATATGAAGACTTCTTTTGACTTACAGAGTAGCTGTGCTGGTAAGCAGCACTAACATGGAACTGGATGTGATGAGGGAGTGTGTGGAAAGAGCACTGGTGCTGGATGACCGTGTGTGCTACTTCAGTGTTCATCTGAGTAACTGGCCAGGAGACATGGCTAAGCTGCTGGACATTCTGGCTCGCGAAAATGTCAGGTAAAAAGAACCTGTAATTAGCTGGAATTTTCAGCAATACTAAGACAAACATCCTTGCTTATATACAGTAATACTATCATTTAACTATTTGACATTTACAATACATTTACAGTGTTCTCACTGAGAAACACGAATTCCTTCAAGACACATCTTTTGCAGGGAATTCCATGCATTTATCAACAACACAATGCAAAACAAGCCAAAAAAAATGCCTCTAAAACAATATTAGAACTGAAATATGGAAATTTGTTACATTTTAATAATTTTCTCACACATTTGTTGACAAACTGAAGATCCTCTGCTCGTATTTGCTCATCAGAGACTCTGCTTTTCCTGGACATCACCTGTTTGAGATCATTATTTAGTTATTAGCTCTAAACTTACTAGCTCTAAACTGCCCAGTGTCCCAACTCTTTTTGGATGAAAAGCAGAAATGGAATGCAGGAACAACAAATAAAATTAAGTCGACAAGAATAAAAAACATTAAAAAACCCTGTTTCTGCTGTTTGGAATAAAATACAAGTCAAAGTAAATATAAGGGATACAGCATTTTTTATTTGCATTTTCAATACAATCCCAACTTTTTCTGATTTGGGGTTGTATGGAAAGGGCTCTTAAAATGTACGTAACAACACAATGCCATGTTAAATCGTGCACACTAATACACTATTCAGGGGACCTTAGCATAACAAGGAATTAGTATTTAGCATGTTCCCTTTATGCAATTGCGCTGGCATGAATTCCACAAGATTGTGTAGTACTACGATTCTTGTTATTTCAGAGTCCAGAGTGTGATGTTACTGAGTGTTTGACTTTCTCTGTTTCTCTGTCTTCAAGTGTTCCCATATATATATATATATATATATATCCTTTTTTGTGGGAACATATACTATATAATGTAGGTTTTTTTAACAGAGATTAAACTCTTCTCTCAACTGGTTATTCTAAATTGGAATTGAAATATGGAATTTGCTACAAAAACCTTCTGCATTCATTTCATCTTCATTTTATCTTTTCCTTTTGGCTTCCGATTTGCACATTCTTTTCTATCCTCTATTCAGGCTGTTGGATATTTGTCACAGGCGTTATAGTGATCGAGTGGGTCTCTTCAGTGCACAGGTAAGAAACCATTTCCTGTCTTAAGAGTTACTTCTTTCCTCCTGAGTTGCATAATGCAGGAATAAGCGCTGTACTTAAGGGGTCAGACCACAGAACTTAAACATCAGATCCAATTAGCACAGTGTGGTTATTTCTGAAAGGCTGTGCTGTTTGAGCAGGTGGAGTGTGTCGTGGAGGTGAAGGATAAGACTCAGAACTGCCATCTACGCAAGACGCTCTGTGATCGCTATCCCACGCTACGCTGGCTTGATCGATGAACTTGGAAAGCTTACTGCAGCACACACACATATCCAACAGTGAAAAAAAGGGTCACCACTGAGCAGATACTATTTGGTAAAGGTGTACCATTCTCAGCACAGTTGCGCCACTAACTTGTTAGTGGAATTTATATCTGTTTGTCTGGTGGACTATAATTATATGGCCCAGCTGTTATGCTATGGTGTTTAAAACTTTTGTATTTAAAGCATCTAACCTTATCCAAGGTGACTACCACTTAATACATTCGTACAATGAACAACCCAAGCAATGGATTTTTAAGGACCAAACAGCAGCAGATTGACTACTGAGAGCACTGAGACTTAAATCCTCAACATTTTGGTCATTCTTCCAGTGCCCCCACAGTCTCACAACCAATCTCCACATGCACTTTGCCATGTCTTTGTTAGTGTTGTGCTACGTATGGTCCAATGCTCAAATAATATCTGCTTAGTGGTGGTCCTATGGAGTTTTCCCACCAGATATTCGCTAAAGGATGGATATAGGGTTGCTGACAAATTGTGAAATGTAACAGATGTACTACAGTCAGTAACTATGCCAATAAAGTCAACCTATAATACAGGCTGGCCCGATAAACCAGCATTTCACACGTATATCCCCAGATCCATTAAATGTTTGGTCAAACTACACAGAACCCATAGGTGATTCAGTAGTACAAAACTACGTTAATGATAATCTAACATTTTCATGTTAAACACTTTTTATTTTATGCAGTTCAAATTCACTTGCATGTTTTCTGTCATACAACAGCAAAATGTAATATGTGAAAAGAATGGGAATAATATATTCTATAGCATGGGAATGGTTTGAACTTGGTTTATCTTTCAATATTAATTATTTTGTAGCTATTGTACACTGCTATTACTGTAGAACCTGTAAATAAATGTTTACAATATTATATACTTAAGGTAGTTGTATTTAAAACAATTGATTTTTGTGATAATATAATCATTTCTCCCAGAATGTTATGTATTCAGCCTTACTAATAAGCCAGCGACTGTAATTTACTCCAGCATGACCTTTTAATGCTGTCTGATAAAATGACTCACTTGTGTACTAGCACCGAACCACACAATCTGCATCAAGCTGTCATCGTGTGCTCCATTCATCACTCTAACTGCTAAGCATGATTTGCCTCCTGTCTTGATGTCAGACCATTAAGTCTCGGTCACATATTACTGGATTAAATGGCTCATGTTACGATCTGAATGATTAGGGTGAAGATGGAAAAATGAATGAAAGTGCAGCTGAAACAAGGATGCACTCAAGTAACAACTGAAGAGAGAGGTTGACAAGATGCATGATTAGGGTAGACAAATCCTTTAAGTCAATTAGGTAAGGTTAGGTAGGTCATTCTGTACCGGTATGCCACCTTCACAAGCTAATGTAACATGAGACTCCCACAAATAGCAGCACTCACTACTGTGTGTATTCTTCTCCATAATAAAGTCCTGTCTATTTGCTGAGAAAGTGCAAAAATGTACAATTAGGACCAGAATTATTTGCATCCTTTTTGTTAAAGAAAATTTTTTTGCTAAATAAATATGTGATTTGTTCACTGACATTATCGGAGATGTCTACTAAGCCTTTAACTCTTTAACATAGAGTTTTCTGCAATGCTTGATGAGACTGATGAACACAGAGCAAATAATTCTGTGATAGCGTCTCAATAAAAAATTTGTCCTGATCCTATTTAGTCTTGGTTCCAGCCTTTTGGACCCCAATCTTCAGGCCAACCCACAGGTTTCAGTCAAAACACAGGGATGGGCATAAAAAGGCTGATTCTGTGATCACTAAACCATTATGAATATATTTGAATTATCCTTAGATGACACCACAAATCATTAGGAGTAAATATACATATTAATTCCCAGATTCCATTAGCTTTTTCTGGTAATTGTCACAGTGGCAGCAGGCTGAGAAGGTCACCTCACACTTTTATCTGAACCTCAGAATAGATACACTACTTTCTTGGATCAAGAGAAGCTAGTTGGGCACAAGGAAGCCTAGCCAGGATGCCCCCAGAAGAGCTTATTTCAGTCACAGCACTCCAGACAAAGACCCAGTGACACTGAGCCATCTTGTGAACTTACCATATCCAGCAACAGACGGACAGAGAGATAGACAGATGGACAGATAATTTTTTTGATCCCAGAGGGAAATTCTTGAACAGAGGTAGAGAAACTTGTAAAAAGAAAGAAAACACACAGAACAGACGGAGCTACTGGAACAGGCAGCCACTCACGTCGGTGCCGGCAGGACACAGGCAGCAAGCATGGGATAGAAACCTTTTGATGGACTAGACTATAGCAATATACAGACTGTAATGTTTATTAAAAAAACATGTTTGAAAACAATTACAAAAAAAGTCAAGATGTCTCGTTAAATGACTGTTTTTATTTCAAGTGCAAAGTAGTTCACCATTACAAAACCTAGAATAGTTTTACATTTAAATATGACATTTAAATGACTTATAGTGTGCGAAATAAATGTAAGGCATACTGCATAGTCAAGAGTCAAACAGAAGAGTCAAACCTTACAATCCAGTCCAATCACTTGATTATTAATTAATTATAATTAATATAAGATTTAGCACACCTGTCATATTTTTATTTTCATCTACTTCTGTGTTTATTAGAGGAACTGGGATTAAAAGTGTTCAGAAAAAGGCAGTTTTTCCAAGAAATATAGTTTATAGTGATTTTACTGCTATGATTATCACTGTTACGTCAATTGTATATTAATTTTAATTGAGTCAGGTCTTTCTCCCATTTGGGACAGCAACAATAATAAGGAGGGTAAAAGCTTGTGTAGATCTTTTTCCAGCATACAAACTATTATTCCTCCACTTGAGAGAAACTGCTAATTGTTTGACAAAACAAAAACTGAGAAGAGCAGCTTCAGTACAGATTAATGATTTAAGGTTAATGGTACAAGGATAATGGCCTGTATATATTGTAGTTATTTTGAAATAATGGTCCTCTCGCACCTTTTCTTATTTCAGCACTTTCAGTAAGGCTGGTGTGGCCTGTAAGAGGTAGTGCTGTGATTCCAGAAACAATACTCTGTTACAGAGACAATCCCTGGGAATGTAGTTTTACACTGGAATGGGATAAAAAAAAATAATATAGCTATGTTGTAACCCATGATTCATTAACTCATTTTTAATTAGAATGATCTAGTGTATTTCTAACTATGGTCTGTGTGAGAGCAGCTGCACATGTGCAGATTCAGTGCTGTTTGCTGCGGCCGCCTGCCTTGTATTTGAGAAGCAACCCTAAAGATGCAAAGCCAAACACGAAGGTCTGAACGAACCACAGAAGCCGGGCTGTTGGGTTAACAATACCTTTATCACTGCAAAGAGTAAAACAAGCAAACAAAGGTTAGAAAAGCAGTTAACAGCACCAAGAAAAAAATACTGCTCTACTGCCACCGTGTGGCAAATAGACAAACATGGCTTTTCAATTCGCTGTGGGTGTGATCACGATTGCATAAGATATACTGTCCTAGTATACACTACACAAAACAGTGAGAATTAGTAACATAGCTAACCACATGCACCACCGTTCTGGCCCTATATGTAAGTAACATAAACTATGATTATATTCCGTGGTTAATGAAATAAAGATTGTTCATATTAAACTGCAGCGCTCAAGTAAACTAAAGTAATTCAAAGACTCCTGCAATCCAGAAATAAGCTGCAAAACCAAGTCCCCTGCACCACGTTATACCACTGCTGTAAATGAGTTTTTGAGTATATAATAAGGAAATAAAAAAGAAATTGTCCCATATGAAATAATGCAGTTTGAACCTCTGATTCACCAAATGTTTGCTTGAGGTTACTCCAGGTACACCGGATCACTCCCACATTCCAAAGACATGCTTTTTTAAGGTCTACTTAAATCTCTAAATTGCCCCAATATTAAATTTGATGGACTGATGCAGAGTCCAAGGGCAGGGCCACCTTCTGCTCCAAATTCTCCAGCAGAGTTGAATTAAGCAGATATGGAAAGTGAGTGAGAGAATGAGTAATGTACGACATACTGCATTTTGAAAGATTCAGTATAAATAGTGTGCAGTAGCATGCTCTTCGGAACACTCATAGACTGTTTTTCTGTTACATATTTACATTTACAGTATTTAGCAGATGCCCTTATCCAGTGCGACTTACAAAAATGCTTTAAGACATCAGTAACATAATCTATTCTTAAAAATCAGGAATCTAAACAAGAATACACTTCTGAACCTGTAAAGGTTGTGTGTTGTTGTTTTTTTTTGTAAGAGTGAAAGAGAAAGAAAGAAGGGGGTTTAGTTGAGGTAAGTGTGGAATAAATGGGTCTTCAAACGGCATTTGAAGATAGCCAGAGACAAAGCTGTTTGAAAATTGAGGGGAAGTTTATTCCACTACTTAGGAGCCAAAACAGAAAAAAGTCTAGATGAATGCCTTCCTCGTCCCCTGAGAGACAGGGGGACCAGTCGAGCAGTTCTAGAGAACCGGAGTGAGCGAGGTGCAGTGTGAGGTGTGATAAGTGCTGCAAGGTAGGAGGGTGCAGGCCCATTTTTAGCTTTGTAAGCAAGCATCGGAGTCTTAAATCTGATGCGAGCAGCTACAGGGAGCCAGTGGAGAGATCGGAGCAGTTGGGGAGTGTAGTATTTAAAACTTAATTTGAGAGACTTCTAACGATTTCTTAACTCTTTCGTGTTTGTGAAATACATTTTAAATTTAATGTTGAACATGGTTATTTTAGCTCCATTTATTTTAGCCTTTTAAATTTAATGTTGAACATGGTTATTTTAGCTCCATTTATTTTAGCCTTTAATGTAATATGCTACCCAAAATGCCACTTTCTTACCTGCATACTTTTAGTGCCAACAGGGCCTCAATGGCATGAACAGTCCAAGCGAGCCACCATCTGAAACACACATCACATGACACAGTCACACTTTCCACAAAGCAGGCTTGCAGGCATGTGTACTGACAGACTCACTTACCCCTTGTACATGAAGGTGTAATACTCCTTCACCAGATACTTTGTGAAAGAACCAAGTGGACCCAAGCTGTCATAAGGGATTTCCTGTGGCCAGAATACAGCCCACTGAAAAATACAAACGCAGAATGATAAACAATCACAGAAATAATCTAGTGCACTACATTTTAGAACCACCATCCACTTGTATCGTTCAGACCGGACATGGTTGTTCATCTAGAAAACTGTCATTTATTCAGGATATAGGATTCAGTCTATTTTCTTGTAGATCTACATTTTAACTAGTTTTATCAGTTTCTTGCACAAATCAACTGTTACTGGTTTGGTCATGTTACTACTAAAAGCCTAATTTAAGCGAATACGCCTATAAACTTTCATGTTTGTCTTAAAATTGTTGTTGTGAATTGTGTTGAAACAACCTATTGCAATGATATCTACTGGTATTGGACATATGGGCAATGTACAGTAAGGTTTTATTACCATTAAAGTGACATTGGTTGACACTGTTTTTACTTAAACCCATAAGTCAAATCCAAATTACTCTGGACACATGGACCATAATTTCATCAAATGCTTGACTAATTTTAAGGTTTACATGATCACATATTTAATGATTACTGATTATAGAGTCTTAGGTATAGTGTGTGTTTACAATAAACCAACACAACTGAAATGGAATTATGAGATGCATAATATTTTATTTCTAAAAATAATAAAAACTGTATTTTTATTACAGCACATTAGTTGTGTTACAATAGAAGACCCTATATTTGTTTGACTTTGTGCTATACCGCTACATATTTTGGATCTGCTCACACAACTTTCACAGTTAAAGATCATATATTTGGGATGGTTGATTGTTTCTAGTCCACATCTTTGTTTCAGTATGCTTCCCCTAAGCAGATATTACAAAATAGCAAATATAACAAGGTGTGACTAGCTCACCACATAGACTTAATAAAGTCAGAGTCAGATGTATTTCTATAAGCTCTCTGTAATCGGCACCATCACCCGTTTTGTGCATATTACATATGACAATAGATCAAATGAGTGCACAATAGGGTTAATCACTTCCATATTGTTTGCAATAATTCTATGTTGCTTGTGAATCAGAGTATCCTCCAGAATAGACTCCCTCACCAAACAATGCCATACAAACATACAAAGGCCCAGTAAAAACAGTTCACTATAGGCTACAGCAGGGGCATGTGAGTGTTTAAGACCAAGCACGTCCAGAATGAAGACACTTTCTTCTTTTGCTGTTTTCTGTTTTTCAACAGAAATCACCATCTTCATCTTTCAGCTATACTGATCACAACCTCTCAAAATGAATCATCCCCTTTTTCGTGAGCAGTGTATTTTACACTGAATTGTACATTCATGGTTGAACCTCAGCATTTCTACTTATTGTATCCTTAATCATTCTGCTTACACAGGCATGCTCCATTTAATGTCCTTCCAATCGACATCCATTCGCTGAGGTCTTAAGAACTATGACAGGATAATAAAAAGTATGTCTTATATACATTACGGGATATTTAATTATGAGAGATTTCATTTTGAAGCATTCCCTAATTTTTGTGAGCAGTATAGTTCACATCTGGGGTTGTACAGCAGTTAGCGTGGTCGCCTCACAGCTCCAATGTTCCTGTTTCAATCCTGACCTCAGATTTCACCTGTGTGGAGCTTGCATGTCCTCCTTGTGTTTGCATGGGTTTTTGTGGGTACTCTGGTTTCCTCCCACATTGCAAGTGTTAGGCTAATCTGTGTTTCTGAAGTGCTCTATGATGGATCGGTGTCCTGTGCAGCTGGCTAGGCACCGGCTTTCTTGTGACCCTGACTAGGTTTAGGTGGACAAGAAAATAAAATCCATGAACAATTTGCACCTGAATGGCACCTAACTAGTACAAGCAAACTCTTGAAGTCTTAAAGGAAGAAATGTTTAAGTGTTTCAAATTGTATAATAGATACAATGGTAAAATTACTGTCATGTACAATACTGTACTGTCATGAGTTTTGAATATTGTGTTTTAATTAATATTATAGTGGCAAAACAAATAAAACACTATGTGCAAAGCAGTGGCGGATGCTGGTCTTTCAAGGAGGGGAAGCTCAATTTCGGCCTACATCATAAAATGATTCGCTCATTTCG
>JAUZSU010144238.1:0-15211 GCA_034780255.1 Parotocinclus maculicauda | reverse complement strand
GAGGGCGAGAAACAGACAGCGAGAGAGAAAGAGAGAGAGACAGACAGCAAGAGAGAGAGACAGACGGCGAGAGAGACAGAGAGAGAGACAGACGGCGAGAGAGAGACAGACAGCGAGAGAGAGAGGGCGAGAGACAGACAGCGAGAAAGAGAGAGAGACAGACAGCGATAGAGAGAGAGAGAGAAAGAGAGAGAGACAGACAGCGAGAGAGAGAGACAGACAGCGAGAGAGAGAGCGATAAGCTTTAATCTCTCATTCAACCACAGTGGAAGAGAAGACGGCGAGAGAGACAGACGGCAAAACAGAGAGGGAGAGCGCGAGAGCGAGACAGAGCGAGAAAGGGAGGGAGAGAGATAGAGAGAGAAAGTGAAACAGAAAAAGAGAGAGAGAGAGAGAGAGAGAAACAGAGAGCGAGTGAGAGCGGCGTGTGTGTGTGCGCGTGCGCGAGTGCGAGTGTGCGCGTGTTGAAAGAGCTAAGGAAAAGAAAGGAGATCTATTTTAAATGTAATCCAACCAGAAGTGGTGATAGGGAAGCATGCCAAGGGGTTTTCCTTGTTCCCTTTGTCTTCGGGTCCAGCGGGAAGCAGACCTGCTGCTACAACAAAAGATTTGATTAGGTCTGGATATCCACTTACAGACGTGGACAGAAGTGAGATAAGGGGGAAAGAGAGAGTGAGAAGGTGTGCAACACACAGCACAAACACACAAACAGGGAAATGGGATGCATTCAGTGCACTAGGAGCAGTGCAGCCTGCAGGTCACACAGCTTTCAGTTGCGTTAGCAGATGTGTGCTCACAGTACAACTCTGTGTGTAGCCAAAATTGCTAAGCTAGATCATTTCAGGAGGGTGTGTGATATTGACAGAATAATGATATTGTGATATTGTATGGACTTCTGTCAATAGCAATCAGTCGGCAATACTTTGCAACCTTCAAAAGTGTGTTTGTGAAAGTCTTACGTTGCACTGGCTTGTTTTGTGAGATTTGTTTCGGTACTTTAGGATTTGGTCCGAATAAGCGCCTGGTCCCATTAACCGGTGGTCCAATTAACCGGATTCGACTGTACTATATAGATAAAAGTTTGTCTACAAAAATTAGTATGGAGTTGACCTCCACATTTGAAGAACAAAATTTAAGTAAGTGCACAGAGGACAGACATTTTCCAGTCAAAATACTGTATGTTGAGAACTGAATCTGGTACGATTGTATATGGAAAAGAATTTTGTCTGGTGATGCTTTCCATTTCAAAAAGCTTTTCGGATTCTTTTTTTCTGTACAGTATCTTTTGTAAGAGCTAGGTTTATCCACTTATGAAAGATTGCTGACAATCTTTAATGCACACACGTCTGCTTTGATTTCGGTTTAGTTGACTGTTCACATTGTGGAATGGCTTCACTGTAGACATGATGGTGTGTGTGTTTGTGTTGTTGATGTTTGCTCTAACTTGTGTCCTAGGACAAGTTGGACAACAGACAATACAGAGACGCACAGGAGTTTGCTGCAGACGTACGGTTAATGTTCTCCAACTGCTACAAGTACAACCCACCAGACCATGAGGTTGTAGCCATGGCACGAAAGCTACAGGTACCCAAATTCACTCCCCCACATCCCCAAAGAATCTCGGTCAAGCATATGTGAACGGGAACCCTCTCTTTCTCTACAGGATGTTTTTGAGATGCGCTTTGCTAAGATGCCTGATGAGTCGGAGGAGGTCTTTGCTCCTGCTCCTGCACCCGTGCTCCACCCTGCTGCTCCTGTGAAACCCCAGCCTCCTGCCGTTGCTCCATCGTCCTCCGACAGCTCTAGCGACTCCACCTCAGAGTCGGACTCCTCCACGGACGATTTGGAAGAGGAGAGGGCTCAGAGGCTAGCTGAGCTGAAGGAGCAGGTGGAGAAATGCGTTAAAATCTGTCTAATAATATCTGTATTTTATAGTAAGTTTCATATAAGAAACAATTCAGAATGCTTTACTAGCATGCGTGGTACCCACTGAGCGAGTCAGCTTTATCGTAGCGCTTTTTACAGTGGACACCATAAACGCTATAAGGAAGTAGCATTGAGAGGACCAAGAAACTTCTGTACCTCACACAAGCTCTCTGACGTGAAATGGAATGATATGTACGTTAGATTGAGTGCAACTGAAGGACCTTGACTTCGCGACTGCATGGTAGTTCTGCGGTTAGAGCGGTCGCCTCATAGCAACAGGGTCTCTGTTATAATCCCGACTTTGGACTCCCCCTGTGTGGAGTTTGCATGTTCTCCCTGTCTGTGTGGCTCAGGTGTCCTTCCACAGTCCAAAGACATGCAATAGGCTGATTGCTTGGCCCTATCTGTACGTATGACTAGTTTCAAAGTAACCTTGTGTATCGATGCAACTTTGTGCCTCACGTTTCAATAGCTTGTGATGCTGAAAGTGACATTAAATTAACAAAACTGATAAACAGACTTACAAGCCGCTTTAGCCATTGCCATTCTGCTCAGTGCTCAATCACAAGTTCTTAACCTTCAGTCCATTACCTCTGTATTTTCTCTCTCCTCCACCAGCCCCCATGTTGCTCTCATATGAGCCGAGTAAAAGCCTTGTCCACACTACCTGAGCACTGTTTTAAGGCCGTTTACAGCAAAGTGTAAATTATCTCGAAATGCTGTATATATTGCATTTCTGTAAGTTCTATAGAATCAGGTCACTTATCTAGATCGACTTACAACTTAATACAGTCCAAGCTATTATGGGTGAAGGGCCTTGCTCAAGGACCCAGCAGTGGTAGCTTAACTGAGGATGTGAACCCTGTGAGTCTAGTATATTAACCTTAAACCATTGGTTTGTTTTCTTGCCTAATGTCTGTGGCAATTGGGAAATGATTCCACATAACTGACACTGTCACTGGTAATCTGCTGCTGCTCAAGCTGAACTTGTCTGCGCTGACTGGCACAGGAGAGTGAAGAAAATGAGCATAATTTTTAAATGACTTTGTCATTATTATTATTACAGTGAAATTATTTTCATCTTGATTTGACACTCCTATTTTAAGCTCCACTTAACTGTAGTAGCTAGGGCCTGGGGCTGGATCATCCACCCCATGCTGTAATAGCAATGCAAAGCCAGCCCTTTGATCAACAAATGTGCCGTTCAGGCTACATTTTCTGCTGGACCCTGTGAATTATGGGATAGGCTCCACACCCCATCCAATACAGAATAAATAAATAAGCAGGAAGTGTGGTCCATATTATTACTATACTAGTAAAATTAGTAGTGTCCTAATATGCCTATATGTAATAAAACTTTGATATACATTTACAAACATCCCTTTATTATCTCTTCCTGTGTTGTAGCTCAAGGCAGTGCATGAGCAGTTGGCGGCCTTGTCCCAACCCCAGGCCAGCAAACCAAAGAAGAAAGAAAAAGAAAAGAAGGAGAAAAAGAAAGAGAAGCACAAAAAGAAAGGAGCAGTTCCTGGTCTGGCTGATATTCTTGAGCCTCCGCCTCCTCTCCAGACACAGAAGATAAGCAAGAACAACAAAGATCCTCTGTCTAAGAAGACCAAGAAGACCAGGTAAACCCTAAAAAAAGTGCCACTTTCTTTTGTTGTGTGAGGAAACAATGCATGCCCTATAGATTAAATCTGAAATGCAATAAATGCAGTAAATGTCATGTTGTTATCCTGCAGTAAAAAGGAGGGCATAAAGAACAATCGTTCAGTGGCACCACTAGGCATGGCACCTCCCAACCTGCTACCTGTGCCGGGCCTTGATCCTGTGGATGATATGGGTCTCGTCGGGGGAGCGGCATCTGCAGGCCTGGTGCCAGCAGAGAAGTGTAAGCCCATGTCCTACGAGGAGAAGAGGCAACTGAGCCTGGATATCAATAAGCTTCCCGGGGACAAACTGGGACGCGTGGTGCACATCATTCAGTCCCGTGAGCCCTCGCTCAAAAACTCTAACCCGGATGAAATTGAAATCGACTTTGAGACTCTGAAGCCTTCCACGCTGCGAGAGCTGGAGAGATACGTTTCGTCCTGTCTTCGCAAGAAAAAGAAACCTTCAGGTTTGTCTCTGTGCTCCATTTGTCTCAAATTCAGGCTTTCATTAGGCATTTCATTACAGTCTGATAGGTTTTTAATTTGTAAAACAGCTTCTTTTTTGGCTGCTGTTTACTTTAATTACCTTAAGCATTTCTTATCTTGCACTGCTTTCTAGATATAACCAGTTTTGTGTTTTTCCTATCATATTTTAAGTATTTTCTAGTATATTGCCCACAAAGTAAGATTTTTTGAGCTGTGCAAACATGACTCTAGGTGCTATGCAAATGTCATTTTAGGCATACATTGGTGTACTTAGTTGATGGTTGGTAGCCCACAAGAGCTCTTCTTTAAAGATGCTATGTAAATGCCATGCACATGCTTTGAAAGTGCCAGCTATCCACCCATGACTTGACAAGTTTATTCACCATCTCCATTTGCTCAGAACTCTGCATGTTTTCAATCCTCATTCTGTAATTTACAGCTACTTTACAGATCTGTTTAGGTACTGGTTTCTAGCAATGATAGATGATTTCCCTGCTTAAAGCACAAGACTTGTTGACCGAAAGGATTCAAGTCGGAGCACCGGTCTAGCTGACTCTAATTACGCTTGCATGTACTTAATAATCCACAAGTAGTCGGATTTCTGCAGTACAGCGTACTTGAAATCAGATTAAGAAATCCAATAAAGAAAGCTGAATTTTAGCTGATGATTTCTCTGAGCACATATACCGATACTATTATTTATTTCTGTTTTCTCAGTCTGTGCATGCACCAAGTTACTGAGAGTGTAACGTGTGCTTGGTCTGCTTTTGTTCTTTTGCGCTACATTTGAGACCGTTTCCATAGACCTGATAGTTTTAAAAAAAAATTTATTTGCGGTATCTGCGAACCCCAGGCATAAACACAGCACTCGCTAAATGGCCATCTATATCTGCCTAACGTGCTCAAGAAAATGAAGAATTTGATTATTTAATGTCCACATTTAAAGTTTGTCACGTTTCCTCGAGATATTGGCCTGCTTGCAAAGTACAAATCAGGTTATTATATGTAAACCTGGAGCTTTCCAATTATCTGACTATTCATTTGAATGTATACTCATTGATCGGATTACAGACAAAAACAGGTTATAATGTAAATGCACTTACTGTGCCCTTGATCTTGGTTTGTGCCTTGTAAGATTGTATCCATTTGAAGTTTCTTTGAATGATGATGATGGTGATGTTAATTGCTGTCTAAATATGGATTGGCTGATATGAAGAGTTCTAATATCAGTATCATATTACATTAAGAAAAATAGGAGTGTCTCTAGTAATATATCTGCTAACCAGATATTTGTAGAAAAAAAGTGAGATATTTCGGATGAGACATCAGTTTATCCATAATCCCAGCAAATGTGGGTTATATTAGCAGAGCAAACCTGTCGAGTTTTACTGTCTTGTGATTATGTTAATAGTCTGCAAATATGAAAAGGTTTTTTCTCTATTCTCTTTTACAGAGAAATCCCTGGAGGCTATGAGTGCTAAGCAGAAAGGTTCGTCATCAGACTCGGGCAGCAGTAGTGAGTCTAGTTCGTCTGACAGTGAAGACTCAGAGTCCGGTAAAGATGACTGTGTTCTGCTTTTTCTCCACCAGCACCTTAGCCTGTAAAGAAAAGCAAAATTTATTTATGTACAACCTATTTGAAGCTCCCAGTTTGTGCTAGAGAATCATATTTGAAATAGAAATATTTTTCTTCTCTGCCTCATAGGTAAATGAATGCAATCAAATTCTGTTATCTAAATGTACCGTCAGTCCAGTGTATCTGTGGGTCCTCATCCATGGTTGCAACCAACTCTGGATCAAGTATATTTATATAATAATCCGGAAAGCTGCAACACCGATCTGTGAGGATGTGTGTTACATACAAAATTCTATTTCTAGAACCAGTCTAATACTGAGAACTGACTGTACCTCATTACTGAAAATGTCTTGGTTAATGAGTATTCAGATGACGGAACTCATTAATTCATTGATTTTTATAGGTTTTCCCATTCTCCTGTTGCACCTTCTCCAATTTCTCCTTGTGCTTTGCTTGTCAATTCTAGTCCTAATAATGTGTTTTGATTTATCCAGGAATGACATCTAAAGTAAAGAAGAGAGGCCACTCTTTAAAAGAGGGAAAGAAAGGTCATCACCAGATGATTGTTCCAGGCATCGTTCAGCCCCAGATGCCTCTTCAGCCCGTGGCTCCAATCTTGCAGCCCACTGTTCATTTGAAACAACAACAGCAGCAGCAGCCATCTCCTGCTGCTTACATCGCTCCTCCAGTCACGGCGCTAGAGTCTTCGCAGATTCTGGAGAATACGTTTGACAACATACCCCACTTTGACCAGCCCCTTATGCACCTCTCGCACCCCACGAATGACTCGCCCTCACCTGCCCCTCCTCACTTAAATGCTCACCAAACTGGTGGCCCAGACTCTCCTGAAACGCACCCGTTCTTAAACCAACACCCCATCCTGCAATCCCCAGGTGGGTGACAACTGATGTTACTAAAAATAGGACTGTTGTGTCTTGGGTTGATTTGAGCACATGACTTGACTTTTCTGTAAATCCTTTTTATTGTGGCAGTACTGCTAGGAACCATCAGTAGATTAAAAATAAATCCAACTGTTGATCCGTCTCCTTTTCTCGCAGCACTGCACAACGCTATGCCTCAGCAGCCTTCCCGTCCCAGCAACAGGGCGGCACCGCTACCTGCTAAACCACCTCAGCCCACGACGCCCCAGCAACCAATGCAACCCCTCCAGCTTCAGCCTCAGCAGACCCCTCAGCCCCAGCATCACCTCCCACCACACCTACTGCACCCTCCGCAGCCCATCCGCCAGAGACCGCTTTCTCCTCCTACGCTCACCCCGCAGGTCCTGCTCTCGTCGCAACCTCCGCATTTACTACTGGAGGACGACGAGGAGCCTGTGCCCTCACTACATATGAACCAGGCCCACCTCTACCTGCAGCACATGCAGAGTCGCCAGCAGCCGTCCCCGCTCATGCAGTCCATCCAGGCTCGCCAGTCTCAGCAACAGAACCAGGCTTCCCTGCTGCAGACGGTGCAAGTGCAGTCACAGTTACCTGTGCAGTCCCAGCTGCCTGTCCAAAGTCAGCCTCAGGCAGCTCCATCGCTCCAGCCCTCGCCCCAGATGCCTCAGCACCCACCCAGGCAAATGCAGCATGGCTCACAAGCACAGAGTCAACCACAACAGATGACCTTCCCTCAAGTCCCTGTGCAGACCACGCAGAGTCAGCCGACACAGCACAAGGTGGCCATGACCCCCAATAAAGTGCAGCAGCAGATCATTCAACAGCAGCAGCAGCAGCAGCATCACTCTCCACGTCAACACAAGCCTGATCCATACAGCACTGGTAAAGTTTGCGATTGATTTTTTTCCCATGTAGTGTGTAATATTTTCAGGCAATTAATGGATCAGTCCGAGTATAAATATAAGTCATAGTTGGGAAAAAAAAAAGATAGAAACAGTTTGTGATATTTAGTGAAATACAGTCAGGTTTAATATTGTACTTTTTACACTGTTTTGAAATTAGTTTTTTTCTCTTCCAAAACATGACTAACTATTTCAGTAGTTATAGTTATATTATATTTTAAGAACATCTAAATTGATTCATACATGGCTCAGAAACCCTTCTTCAAACAGTTTTACAGACATAAAAGGAAAAAATGAAATTCTCACACTGAGTATCAGGGCTCAAGTCTAAAATGTTTAGGTATGGCTAAAATAAAGCTCCATCTAAAGACTAAAACTGTGTTTTAATAGTGACATGACAACATGGGGCAGCATTTTTTACATAGTACTTGAAACAATAAAATTCATTATTGTACTGCCTTTTAATTCTACTGAAAATGCACAGACATGTTTTTAGTATTAAGTATTTAGTATTTGAGTATTATTTTCTCAAATTGGGTGGCAGAGTGGCGCAAGTGGTTAGCACTGTTGCCTCACAGCTCCAGAAATGCTCGCTACGATGCCAACCTCATACTTCACTTGAGGAGTTTGCAAAGACTGGTTAAATTGTTACTCTAAATTGCCTCAATATGAATGTGTTTCAGTAGTATTGATAGAATCTTGTTCATGTAGTGAAGTGATATCGATGCTGACGTTAAGTGAATCCAGTCCTTTGTCCACGGCTTTTACTCTGGTTTTCTAACACATGCTAAATATGTGCATTAGGTTAAGTGGTGTCTCTAAGCTGCCCCCAGTCTAAGTTTTTGAGAGTTCAATTGTAACCTTGCTCCTGTTATGGACGTAGCCATCAATGCCGATGTGACTGTAACAGATTGAAAGATTATTTACACAAATTAACCGTTTGAAAATGGCAAATTAGAAGATCTATTAACCTTACATTATAATACCAGTAGCAACACTGCATTTCATAGAAGCTCATCAGTATTTCTGTACTGATTAGACAGAGATCCTCATAACTAATCCCATTTATGGATGAGTAAATAAATGTTGCTGATTGTGTACATCAAAGCATTAATTGGGTTTGTAGCTCATGCCTTGTCTCTCATTTGTTTTAGGACACCTCCGAGAGAACCCATCACCTCTTATGATGCATTCCCCTCAAATTTCCCAGTATCCCCCTGTAGTCCACCAATCTCCCCCTAACAACATGCAGCCCAAAAAGGTCTGTATCCAGCTGCATCAGTTGTTACCGTCAAACTAACTGCATGAATTCTGCAACATTCATATGATGAATCTGTCGTTCAGGAGCAGCAGCGAGGACCTACACCTCTCGGGGCTTTGAAGGAAGAGAAGCAGTCTCCCTCGCCTGTGATGAGGAGTGAGTCCTTCAGCCCGCCCATACGACAGGAGGCACATAAACAGACAGAAAGCAAGACACACATGCCAGGTCACGTCCAGCAGAGTGAGTGCCAGCTAGTAGTACCTGCAAACAAAAACGTGTTAACTAGGTGTGGCATAAATATTTATTCTTCAACGCCAAAATTAATTTTCTGAAAGCCTCACCTTTTATTATTTAGTTTCTTAGTATTGTTTTTATTTATTATTGTTAAGGGGAGTTTCTTGATACACAGATTTAAAAAAGTTTATTTATTAATTTGGACCATGTTTCAGGGCCCGATATGAAACCTCTGGACAGTTCTCGACCTGTTATCCGCTCCTCAGAACAGAGCGGTCCACCTCCTTCTTTGCCGGACAAGGATAAATTCAAACAGGAACCCAAGACCCCTGTGGCACCTAAAAAGGTACAGGTGGGTGGTAGGGCCAATCTTTAAACATTCTAAATAGGAAACATTGTTTAATGTGAAAAAACCTGACGTAGCAGTGGTTTTTTTTCCTCAGCCTACAGTACTGTGCAAAAATTTTAGGACACTATTAGATCTGTTGTTTTTTGCTATGGTTTAATGATTGTTGACAACTAGACCCCAAAAACACAAACTTGGAATTGTCACTTAGTAATGGGGCCTAAGATACTTGGGCAGTATGCTACATATAATCATTGTTTTTTACACTATTATAATATTACTAATATATATCATGTAATATATATAATCACTGTAATTTATTAATATAAGATCACTGATATTTCATGTAATATATATATAATCACTGTAATTTACACTGATGTAATATCACTGATATTTCATGTAATATATATATAATCACTAATTTACATTAATATAATATCACTGATATATCATTTAATATGTAATCACTAATTTACACTAATTATATCACTGATATATATTATTTAATATATGATCACTGTAATTTACATTAATATAATATCACTGATATATCATTTAATATATAATCATTTTTTTTACTTTAATATAATATCACTGATATATTATTTAATATATTATCACTAATTTACACTAATATAATATTATTTAATATATTATCACTGTAATTTACACTAATATAATATCACTGATATATCATATAATATATAATCACTGTAATTTACACTAATATAATATCACTATATTATTTAATATATACTCACTGTAATTTACACTAATATAATATCACTGATATATCATTTAATATATACTCACTGTAATTTACACTAATATAATATCACTGATATATCATTTAATATATAATCACTGTAATTTACATTAATATAATATCACTGATATTTAATATATTATCAGTGTCTTTTACAGTAATATACTATCACTGATATACAATGTAATATATAATCACTGGCTTTTACATTTTGTCTATTACATTATATATTATATATATTTACAATTGTGTATGATCTCTCAAAACTTTTTGTGAAAAGTGTAGTTTTATGGATTTCCGGATGACTACATCTGTAGTAACCAGTTTTGTGTTATCAGTGAAAATGTTGCATATGATATATCTTCTACTTCAGGATATGAAAGTAAAGCACATGGGCCCATGGGCGAGCCTGGCAAAGAAGTCCACTTGCACACCCTCATCGACGGTGAAGTCGAGCAGTGACAGCTTTGAGCAGTTCCGCCGTGCAGCCAGGGAGAAGGAGGAAAGGGAGAAAGCTCTGAAGGCCCAGGCGGAGCAAGACCGGGCCGAAAAAGACCGGCTGCGCAGAGAGCAAGAGAAACAACGGTGAGTGTGAGAATGAAACCGCCGTAAGAAAGTAGAAGTTAATACAAATATAATTCCATTAACCTTGCTTCAATGCCAATATTCACAAATAGTGGAGAAAATGCTAAGAACCTTATGTATGCAACTTGCTTTTGTTATCTGCGACTGGGATTTGAAACAAAAGATGCTGCAACCAAAGTAACCCTTCAGTTTTGTCTGAGGTTCCCTTGACAGAAAAACATCAAGAAGTTTTATTGTTTTAGTCAGAACTCAGTTTAAAACTATTTCTTCTTAACTTAAAGGGGTCGTGATGAAGACGAAGCGATGGAGGTGCCCCGAAGGCCACACGAGGAACAGCGGAGGCGCTCGGAGCATCCTCAGGCCCCGCCTCCTCAGCAGCAACAGCAGCACCAAGCCCCATCCCAGACCCAGAATGCACAGGCGCAGGCTTCGCAGGCCCCACAGCCTTCACAGGCCCCTCCCCAATCCCCAGCCTCCAACCAGAGTGCCCTCGACCAGCAGAGAGAGATGGCGCGCCGCCGTGAACAGGAGAGGAGGAGGAGGGAAGCGGTGAGTGCTGCCTTATTGAACTTACCACAGCATGATAAAGACAGACTAATGATTTGGAAAGGTGTACATTTTTGCTCCGACTTTGGGTTTGCTCCAATAATACTTTTGTTATTTTTAAGTTATTCATAATTTCACAACAAATCACAACAGCAGCATGTTTATTTAAAGACTCATTAACCTTGTATATGATGTTTAAGTGCTTTAGCAGTGTTAGGAACTCTTACTGTTTAAAGTTTAAATTTGATGCTCTACTACAAAGACTGTTTTAGACATCTTGAGATGCAATCCGTTTTAAAGCTTTAATTAGGGTGTATATAACTAACCTTATCAATAAACTGTTACAGCAAAAAAATTCCCTGTCCTTACATACAGAACAAGTCATATTTTGGTCCTTGTAAGGATCCTCCTCTTGATGCTGTTTCTAAATAATCTCTACCAGGATTATGCTATTGGTATGACACCAAGAACCAATCAGACTAAACAACAGAGTTATTTATTAAAATAGCAAAACATGTTGGACAATATGAGCTGCAACACAATGTATTAAGTATTTTAGTAAATACATCACCTTTTTAATGCAAGGTATTCATTCAAGTTAATAAATCAAGCCAAATTTGTTTATTCAGAGCTTATATAGATTGGATGTATATAAATGTAGGATATGTGTATAAACTATTATATAATAATATAGAATGAGTGAGTGTTTTGGTAAAATGTAGCCATCATGTAGCAGTCATTGAAGGTTCTCCTGTTCTCAACATGAACCCTTACTTACATTTGATTAACCTAAATATTTTTTTTGTAATTATCTTATTATTGAGAATGTAATTACAAAATTTACTTGTAACAAAGTACAGTGTAACAAATGTAAATTTCTGTTTCAAACAAAAAGCTAATATGGCATTTGAACACTGATCCTATTTGTAATTCCATTATTCAAAGTTATGGGAGTTTACTCTGGGTACTCCAGGTTTCCTTCCATGTTCCAAAGACATGCATTCGGTTAACTGGTCTCTCTAAATCGCCCCAGTGTGAGCGTGCCTGAGTAGTATCAATATTACCTCGCTCAGGCTGTGACTAGATTTAAAGGCATGCTTGAAATAAATAAAACCCAATTTCGTTATAGCTTTGTCTCCCCTCTGTGGAGAAATTGTGTAAATATTCAAGCTTGCACATTGCCAGTCAAAAACACATTACCTATAGATGGCCAGAATTGTACTGTAGTTTGGGACTGTGGTGGCTTAGTCGACTAGAAAGTTGAAATCCCACATATGGCAAGCTGCCACTGTTGGATCCTTGAACAAGACCCTTTAAGCCATTAAAAACCATGATCCCCATCTGATATGATGGCAAGACAAAAATACAAAAACACGTAAAAACAAAAACGTGTTTTTCGCCTGGAATGACTGAAATTATGTTTTGACTTAAAGTTAACAATTATTTGTGACTACTTTTAAATGGCTTTTTTAAATTCCTAATAACAAATAACTTTTAGTCTTGGATCATTTTGTGGTATATCATAATATTGTATTGTTCTAGTATTGATATTGAAAAATATTGTGATATGAATTTTAGCTATAATTGACAGTGCATTGTTTTGCTCTCCACAGATGGCAGCTACCATTGACATGAATTTCCAAAGTGATCTGATGGCTATCTTTGAGGAGAACTTGTTTTGAAATGCCTGAGGAGGCGACAGAGACTCTGTGTAGAACATGAACTGATCGAGCAATGAGAGTAAAACAGACCCCAACAGAGCATGAGAAGCGCTGCGAAGGCAGAGATGGCACTGGGCGAGCTCAGGCCTTGACGGGAAGCCTGTAGCTTTCCCGAAGCCTTAGTGGAATAGAGGGACCCACAAACAGGGACAAAATGGCCTCTCTGGCATTATTCCTGGATTCAAACCTGTAACAGTAGCAAGAAGGAGAGGACTTCTCCACGGGCACTCTTTTGCTGAAATGGTTGGACTTCGGTATCGATGGAAGAATATCTGAGCGACAGTTTAAATGTACTGATTTACCCATAGCAGGGCGTTCATTAACTGCCAGATGTCTGAGGGGTATCGATTTTTCTCCTTCACATTTCTTTTCTTTTCTTCTTCTTTTTTTTTTTTGTAAAAACACATGCAAGCAAGCGATTGGATGGTAAACGAGCGCTGACTCGACTTCTGATCATAGCGTGTAATATCTCAGGTGAGGAGGTAACAGCTTGCCTTAGACCTCTGACCTGTACACACAAACATGACAATACACAACATTCATTCACTGACCAGGGGTCCAGGGGTATGAACAAATCACAAGTGTTATCACGTTTTTCATTATGTAGGATCTACTGTAAAAATGTATTTTCTTATTGTTTACTGTTAGTTCCCCCCCCCCCCCCCTTTTTAAACCCTCTTACCAACCCTTCTGATGTCTATGCCAAACAACCGTTTCCTTTAATGCTGAAAACCTGAATCGCTTCATTTAACATGTCTTTCTTATTATATACATTTTTTTCCTCGTCCTCGCCACCTGAAAGTTTAGTTAGCTTTGTAGTAGATAAAACTAATATATGCATTATTCCAACAATTGTTGATTGAAGACAGAATCCATTAAGTTATACTTTAATCTTTTCGTCCATTAAACCTTGAGAGGGCTGTTCACCTGTAACTGGGTTTCCTTCGGTTTGAAAATAATTTCAAAGCATACAGTAATTACTTTCTGTGTATTATACATATTATAGAAAGAAGACATGAGAGCGTGCTGTCTGTAATAACTCGTTCATGTTCACGCTAATGCATCCTAGAAATAATGTTAGCTCGAGCCGTGCGAGTAAGCACCCGACTGACGCTGCTCCTCCGAATGCCGTGGACGTACCCGGAGTTCACCTCTCCACCGCTCTTGCATGGCTCCTCTTTTTACTTCTGCAGATCGTTTTCTGACGACCAATCAGAGCGGACTGTACGCTGTTCTAGACATGATTACAAGATGTTTGAAACAAAAACAAAAAAAAAAATCACAGTTCTGATTTTATATCATTGTTCTTGTTCAATTATAGTGGATGTGAGTTTAATTATGTTGTTTGAGTCGGAGAGGGAAGGGGGCAGGGCCGGGGGTGGGCGCAGTTTAAAGCCTTTGCAGGTTCTCTTGAGTTTTCTCCTATGGTGTTTTCTCCAGTGCCTGTATTGTATTGCGATTCTAGTTGGCATATATTCCATTCTAGAGAGTGCGAGGGAGGAGCCGAAAGGTTTGGGAGGAAAAGCTTGTGATTAAAAAAAAAAAAAACAAAAAAAAAAGTGCAAAAGGAAAGTCAACATTTTATATTCTACCCATTTACAAATATTCAGGTTTAAATCTAGTTTTAGCTGGACTTCTTAACGCTACGCCCGGCGGTTTTCATTTTCCGGAACCTTTTTAGAGCGGTAACGTGCTCGGATCGTGTGCGTGTATGAGTAGGTGCGTGTGTGCATGTCTGTATGGTCTCCTTTCACAAACGAGAACGAGTTGCTTTGCTATTGCTTTTGTCCCCCCCCCTGTTGATGAAGTCCACAAATATATATCATTTTCTTTTGGTCATTCAGTTTGTAAAAGGTTTCCATTCCTTCAAGCCTTTCAGTGTATTCTTTTGTTTTCCTTGGTAACAGTCAGATGTTATGTGCCATAGATATGGATTCACCAGAGAATGTGCTGATCTGCACCTCAGCAGAGAGTTTGCTTTATTCAGGTATTTTATTTTGTTTTCTCTTTTTTGTGTTAAGCATTTTCCTCGATTACTGTTTGGTATGTGAGTGAGCTATCGAGGTCAATGATTCAATCTGTTATAATCATGATATAAACTCATCTCTTTTATAGAAAATTAAAAGGATACAAAAAAGGCCTGCTTTATGTTGTTTTTTAAGGTCATTATATAAGATAATATAATCCTTTATTAGTCCCACAGTGGGGAAATTCACCATATATATATATATGTATTAGGGGTGCAGGAAAAAATCGATTCGAGCTCGAATCGCGTTTCTAACATTGAACGATTCAGTATCGATTC
>JAUZSU010144227.1:0-15215 GCA_034780255.1 Parotocinclus maculicauda | reverse complement strand
GTAGAATTTTGAGGAAAGAGATTAATTTAATACAATTTGGAATAAGGCAGTAACGTAACAAAATGTGGAAAAAGTGAAGCGCTGTGAATACTTTCCGGATGCACTGTACATTCATCATAAATCTGCCTATAAACTTGGCTACTTCCAGTTCCCCTGTTTTTTTTCAATGCATAAGATTTGCTTGACAGAGTTTAACAACTAGTTCAGCATTTTTGTATGTAATGAAGAAATAAAATGAAGACTATTAGTTTCATAGAGAGTGACTATTCAACATTAAGTATAGTTTATTTTAGCTGCCATGACATAATGATACGATAATGTTATTAATAACAGCAGAGAATTGTATGGAAGCAGTTGATGCATGTCCAAAACCATTTGCAATTTGTTGGAAGAAATCAGAAACTGCTGCTATGATGTGCACAAATGACTAAATTGTGTGGAGGTTACACTAACAGTTATTAGAATTTGATTTCTGATCAGAGAATGGCAGCAAATCAATTGAGAAAAACAGTAACAATCACACACTGTAGAACCTAAATATCAATGCACACAATGGAATATAAACATACTACACTGGCTGCACACAAACAAGAAGGAATGAGTTCGTTTTAAGAAAGTTGATGCAATATCACCTTTTACTCACTTTAAAGCTGTAAGCAGACTACAAACTTTTCCATTTGAAATAATAAATATGTAACCAGTATTAAATGTAAATAAAATACACACAACTTGTGTTGCCACACAATTGGCGGTAAAAGACAATTTTTAATTCCTATTATAATTTGTTCTATTTTTTAAGAATGTGGTTGTTAAAGTGAGCAGTGATTGATTGGATGGTCATTAAAGAGGGATTACCTGTGTTCATGCATTAGGCAATACCTAATTATACAAGAAAAACTTATTTGCTGACTTATGCTTCCCTCACCCAAACTTGTCATAAAGAAGTCACCTAAATAGATCCATAAGCTATCTAAATTAAAACTATTTATTACACTTCAAAAATGGAGCTGGTGAAAGTTAATTGTTTCTGGCGGTCTTTAGTTTGACCTTTTCCACAAATCAGAATTGAAAGACATTATGACTGTATTATTGTCAAATAAGTCATTCCATGACATGCAATGTGCTATAAAAGTGCATAAATGCAATAATTCCAACCTACACGTAGTGTACTGCATAAGAAGCAGAAAGTCATAATGCTGAAAAAGATAGTGTTTATATTAAATTAGTATACAACATAAAACAACGTAAAACAACATAAAAGCACCATTGTGCTGAACATTGATGAAGGTTATATTGTACAAAAAAAGACTGTAAATACAATTATTTAACATCACATGTCAATGTATTTTCTTTTTCTGTCTTATTTTTCCACTAAAGATAAATACTGTCTCTACAATGGGCGGCACGGTGACTCTGTAGGCAGCACCGCTGCTCCACAGCAAGGAGGTCCAAAGTTCAATCCCAGGGTGGAGCAGCCTGGGTCCTTTCTATTTGGAGTCTGCATGCCCTCTCTGCATCTGCGTGGGTTTACTCCGGGTACTCCGGTTTCCTTCCACAATCCAAAGACGTGTGTGTTTCGTTATTTGGTGTCTCTAAAGTGACCCTTAGTGTGACTGTCTGTGCACTACAATGGATTGGTGCCCCATCTAGGGTTGATCCTGCCTTTGTGCCCAATGTTGCCAAATGGGCATCGACTGGCCCTCGACCACATGTGGATAAAGTGGAAGAAAATTCATGGATGGATGAATAGCTCTACAACTGCCACACTATTGCTACCACAATATTAATATGAATAAGGGTTTAGCACATTCACTGCACCAGTATGCAGTATTAGATCTTTATTATTTGGATATCCTATGCTGCAGTACTAAGCCCTTCCTTTTTGGATATAAGTGCACATAAAGTTGATGATGCTGTGTTTCTCCTGTCTCAGCAGACTCCCTGTTCAGCAGCCTCGGCCTTGGTGCTGTCGTCGGCTTGGGACTGGCAGGCCTGTTGCTGCTGCTGGTGCTTGTGGACATAAGCTGCTTCTTTCTCCGCCAATGTGGTCTGCTTATGTGCATCACCCGCAAGCTGTGCAGCAAGAAAACTGCGACCAGCGGCAAGAGCAAAGAGATCGAAGAAGGCAAAGCTGCTTACCTGTGAGTGTCCTTGATGCTGCATGCAGTGACATGATTTGTGGTTTGTTTCCATTTTCTATCTCGTTTTACCCACGCATGCACAGTTCCCATACCTTATACAATTGAATTACTATTTGTATTCATTTCGCCTGCATTACTGATAACGTCTTCAATGTTCTGTTCCATTTGCTGTGTGTCATTCTCATTTATGTCCTCTGCTCCATGCAACTAGAAACAATGTGGGATATTACAGGCAGTACTTCCTTACATGAGTCACGCTTTTCTCCATATCACATAAGCTCTGTATCTGTGGCATAACACCAAGCAAATATGTTCACTCTACCGAGACTCTGACCTTTTGTGGAGCCGCTTTATCTAACTTCTCCACGCCTGGTGCTGAACAAGTGTCTGCTCTCCAGTCATGTAATGTGTCTGTGAGATGTCCCCTAGCAGCTAGGAATCAAATCCTGTCACGTTTGATTGGCCCTGAGTACAGAGGGATTAGGGGGCAATATTGCCTTCAGCTCCAATAACAAGAAGCATGACTTTAAAAAAGGTCTTTGATACTCTCATCCACAGGGTGTGGGAAGACCATGAGATACACCCCCTCTGACCACCCTCTCTCCACTCTATACAAAAGCCTACCTTCTAGTAACCTTGTTACTGTAATGACACTCCATGTGAACACTACAAAGACAAACAAGACAGAAACTGATAATACCACGATCATCAAATTATCTTCATGCAACATCTAGGCACACAACACCATGACATTAGATTCACTCTTTCAACAGAATTACTCTGCAAGCAATTTGGTGTCTCATCTCACCAGGGAACCCATAAAGGAGGTCAAGGTAGGGATTATTTCAAGGACCTTATGTAGGCAGTGAACCCTAGGGAACAGAAATCACACATGGTGGAGATCATTAAACTGTCAGGGAACCCATAATTCATAATGTAGCTCCCATGTCCCAAATGTCAGGTAAGACAACTAAAATAAGGTGTTTCTGGACTCACAAGAATTATTGCTTTAAAATCTTTACTTGATACTCTTTAGCACGTTAGCATCAGATAGACCCAGCCCACGCAACAGCGTGCTTCGTAATAGCTTTATTAGATTGATGATGGCCTATGTAAACACAACAGACAGAATACACAGAAAACTAATGAAACTATGGAGAAAATGCACTCATATTATCTTCATGCAAATAATGGACAAACCACACAATTTCATTACAATCCCAACAAAATGACCCTGCAATCTCCAGTTCAGTGTCATGTCCCACCAGGGGAGCGATAGAGGAGGTGAAGAGGGGGATTCTTTCAAGAACCTTGTGAAGGTATTGAATGCTAGAGAACAGTAATCACCCATGGTGTTTGGGCTCAGATCATTAAACTGTCAGGGTAGTCATAATGCATATTGTATTTCCTATGTCCCTATCGGCAGGTTAATAATGTGACTGGATTCAGGAAAGAAAACTGGCACTGGAAAATTGAGCATCTTTGAAAATATGAGCATCCTCACTAGCACAGGTCAAGGAATGTCCAACACATCACAACCCCTTTGACTAAACTGTATCCCAATGACCAGGGCAGCATATGATGCTTGGTGTGAACTAAAAATAGAAAGATAAGACAGAAAATGCTAACATATTTACATTATCTTTATATTAAGAATTAAGTAGATGCCCTTATCCAGAGTGGCTTGCAAAGTGCGAATAGCAAAGCTCTTTGTATTCTTCTTTGCCAACATAACCTCATACTACTACAAATAAGTAATATCCCAATAACACCATCCTTTTATGATTTAATAGCACAAACAGTGAAATATTTTTAAGTACAGTATGTAAGTGGAGTTTTAATCTTCACTTATGTGTTGAGTGAAGAGATGAATCTTTATTCGCTATTTGAAGACAACAATTTGCCAATCAGCCATTTGGACATCCAGGAGAAGTTCATTCCTCCACATATGCACCAGTATGGTGAAGAGTCTTGATGCTTGTCTTACTTTAATCTTGAGTGGTGAGAGCAGTTAAGACAAGCTTGTATCTTCTGATACAAGGTACAGAGCAGGGTTTTATTAGAATCTGATGTGGGTAGCTATTGGGTGCCAATGAATAGGAAGTAGCAGTGGAATGACAGGAGGTATTAGGGTAAATTGAAAAACAGACATGCTGTTGCATTTTGGGTCAGATGCGGGGGGTCTGATTGTATGCATGGAAAGGTCACCCAGAAGAATTATGCAGTAATCGGGATTTGATACAACAAGAAACTGGAAAAGCACCTAGGTGACATCCATAGAAAGGAAGGCTGAAAATACACTGATGTTGTAGAGAAGATATCTGCATGACCTTATCAGTTTGGCAATATCATCAAAGAAACTTAATTGGTTATCAAATCTAACTCAAAGATTTTCCCACAAATTTTCATTGCCGCAAGTTGATACACCACAACATAATTAAACTGAAGGATTCAGTTCTATGTCATATCCCATAAGGGGACCCATAAAGAGAGTCAAGTTGGAGCTTAGAGAAGAGAAATCATACAGTTCATTAAACTGTCAGAGTATCCCTATTTCATAGCTTAGCTCATGTCTCCCAGTGGTCAGGTAAATGGTATGACCAGTGTGTGCTCATTTTGGACTGATCTATGGCATGGACCTGCTGTGTATCTTTTTTCTCTCCCCAGCAAGCTGCCACTAAAGGAGGAAAATGGCAAAGAGTCCCTTAAACCAGATACGATCGAGATTAAAGTCCATGGTGACAACAGCCTGCGTACAACGCCGGACGACAGCAAAGCGTAATGGAGGAGACTCCGTGCACTTCTGGATTATGCACGAGCTACCCAGACACCAAAACAGCAAAAACCCGGCAAGCCAATGTGAATACAAACAAGAACAAGTCCCTTGTTAGAGACTTATTGTCAGGGGGTATCTACAGAAAAACTTTGTAAATATATGAAAAAAAGGAAAGGCCACCAAGCAGTTTTTTTGTGATACATCTTTCAGAGGAGGGCTTTTTACAGAAAGGCTCTTATCTGTGGTTGTCTCTCTCTCTTTCTTTTGCTTTGAGCTGGGTGTGATTCTCTTTTGCCAGAAGCGGTTGCATCTGTGTCCCCTACTCCATTCTTTCTCTTGCTATTAGCTCTAAGCAACCACAACCACATGAATTCTTCAGAGAACTCTCGAATGCACACACACATTCTGTCAATACACGACTTTCTTCTGTATATTCTTTGTGTTAGACACAAAGGATTAGATTGAATTACACTGACCTCTTTGTGGACTCCCTGTTCCAATGTGTGTTGTGGTATTAGGTAACTGTGGTGTATTTCTTTTCTTGCCTTTTTGCCCCCTGCAACAATCTCCTCCGACAGTTTATTAGTGTGTGAGCAGTGGCTGAATAGCTGTGGCATCAGAGGGACGTCCCTTGGCTTTGTCCTTACATTCATACATTCATGGTTTTGCACTAAATTAAATACGTTGTCCCTTTTCATTAAGTGTCTTTTAACCGATAGGAGGTGAACAAGAGAGATGCAATTACTTACAGGTCATTAAATTCCAAGTAATTTGGATCCCATAGTATGGAACTGAAATTATATATTGCTTAATTGTTTTGGCAATGGTAAAAAAAAAGGTTTATGGCAATGGTCAAATGTTTTGTTGTTTATCAGTTACTGAATGTGTATTTCCCTACGTTTTTGAAGGTCTATATGTCAAAGAAAGCAGTAATTTAGGAGTATGGTGATGTGAGAGAATGTCAAAATATGTAAAATATAAAGGAAGCAAAAGGAAAAACGTGAATCCCAAGTGTTGTGTGTTTGAAAAATGCATTTATGTGAAAATATGAATGTGCAGAAAATGTGATCTGCTCAAGCATATCAGTGTAAATATTCATATCAGTTTTGCAAGGGGGAGCTAAGGTAAAAGGCGCCATTTATGTCTTGTATCCGTGTAACACAGACTTTGAATTATTTACAAATTTGCATAACATCTGCATTGCTTGAACGCAGCTCCTGTTAATATGTCAATAATATGGCTTGGCTGAGACAGTTTGACAGTTTGAGGTATCGTTCCCTTCAGCTCTGGGTTACAGTCTACCTTTGCTGGTTCTGTTGCATAACCTAGTTCTCGTCATTTTTCAAGGCACTTTGCTCTAGCTCATGAGAGAAGTCTAAAAATAAACAAAACTGAAGGGAACCCTAAAAACAGAAATAAAAGGACTGAAGAATGCATCTATGATCATGACATGCCGTGGCATGCGTTTGAGGTAGGTGGCTGATGTTAACCGTGAGGAATAATGTGGCATAGAAAACAACAAGGACAGCGTCACGTCTACCCCTGTGAACTTTTTTACCAATGAGATTATATAGTCGTTTCAATTCTGGAACGTTTGGGAAAATGTCCAGACTGCCTAATTATCTAAAAGTATTACACTGGTTGGAATCAATGGAGAGATTTGTGAACTAATCAGAGCAACAGAAACAGATTCTACTTCCTTATGATACCAATCGGCAAACCTTTAATAGGCTCTATTGCACTGAAGCACATTTTTCATATTTCTTAGAACTGCATCCGCTTTGCCGCATGTCGGCACTGTAGGAACTATGAACGATTTTAGTTCTTAGACCGCAGTGTATGGGGGCCTTTTAGGTTTGGACTTAAAAAGCGCAATCTGCATTTTTAAATATACTTGTATACTATTTGTGCTAAAATGGAACACAGACAAACTGAAGAACAATACAGTCAAGACGTTACTGAGCCTACATGAGACTGAGGAGGTACAACATGATTTTGAGTAATCTAACCAAAATCTACTTCACTTCAGCATCACACAGCATTTCATGATACCAAAAAGGCCCTGGATTGAGTGCAGTTCTCAGGAGAGGAGATCTTTGTGCTGTGTAGTTCCACAGTAGTACCTAGAACACTTTTCGTGTGAAAGCTCTTTATGTGGAAACCATTGTGAAGGTCCTTGAGCTAATAGGTATAGTCTATAAAGTCTAGTAAAGTATATAGAGAATATAAGTATCCTTTATGGCCTGTACTGAGTATGTGGGGTGTAATGTAGCAACATTTAGTCTAGAAAGGCTGTAATGGTGAACTATTTATTGCTGCCTTAAAAATGTCTACAGGTCTACCAAAGGATTTGTTGAATGACAATTACTGGTATGCACATAATGACATATATTTGAGCAATCCCTTTTCCCAATGGACAAGTTTGCTTCTCTGTGGTAATTGGTCCAACTCATCAAAACCTTCAATTACGTATCTCCATATAACTGATGTGGTGTGAGCAATCAGAACCAACAACACGATCATGGACAATCCCTTGTTTGCTCAGTTCAGAAGTGGGGATATCAGTGACAGTATATTAAAGGATATCTTCATAATCACATTAATTGTCATAAGGGCATCTGCTAAATGACATTTGTGTTAATTGACATAAATTTGTTCGCTGCACAAAGTGGTCAAAGCCTTAATGGTTTGGATGCCAAACCAACAAGCTTGTATTTACTTGTACTACCAGACAATGTTGATTAGGCCTAGATCCTAATTTTAGGATAAAGTTAACCAACATTGGTTCATTATCTGTGTTAGAAGCAGCCAAGACAATACTTTGTGTCTGGAAGTTCAAACCACTAAGAGATTCTAAAAGAAAACTTGCATCTTTGTGTACAGACAAAACAAATATTAATCAAACTGCACCACACAGTTTTAATACACAAAGTTATAGTGGAGGTCAGGAACAGTAACGCTAACTCACATTATTAGTAATTATGTATTAGAAGCACATACAACTTCCCCACTTTACAACAAAGATGATTTACTGCATATTTATCCATCCGTTATGTTACTGGAATACATTAAGGAAAGGACTGAAATCATATTTTCTGCGCATGAATTGATAAGAGAAACAACATGACCAGACAAGGGACTTTAAGGCTTTGAGGAAGGACCCATGGTCAGATAATCCAAATCCCACTGGCGGTCTGTAATGTAAGGAAGTAGAACCAAAGCACTAGGTAATAAATCCACAAAGTCTTTTGGAATTATCTACCAATTAGGTGATTTGAGACCACCTGTTTGATGATTCACTAATAAAATCATTTCTCCAAAGACTACACTGTTACACCTGTACTGCTTTTTACGTATTGCAGCCTCTTTACTGTCAGTGAAAACGAAAGTAATTGGATGTAGTTCAATCACTTTCAGCTTGTCTGCTACTCTGAAGGGGGGACTCCATAAACCCCACTGTACTTGTGGAACTCTTGTAATCCAGTGTAATTTTCAGCTGTAAATAAAAGTGTCCTGATATTATGAACTGTTTGGATCAATGTCTCCTTTCTATCAGATGCTCCAGATTTTACCCCGTGGTTGAGTCAATATAATTTTTATTATATGTGCAGACTTAATTGTGCAGATACTGAATATGGAATATAATGTGTGTAACTCTGAGTGGGTTTGCCAAATATTTATTTTTAAGTTGCCAACTTCAAAAGGTCAAACGTAAAAGTCAATAAAGTAATACTAAAAACTTGAATGATATTTGAGGAGTTGCCTTCTCTGTTGGTCTCCAAAATCTTCACATTTCAGGAAGTTGCACTACCCTTGTTATCTCTATTTGTACAATAAAGGCAATGTATAATAATTTTTTTTCCTATGCGATTCCTTTCCATTGTATATTTAAATTATATGTCTGTGAGCTTATGGTGCTCATTAATATAATCTTCTGGATTTTTCTTTTTTTTTTGGAGTGGGGGGGGGTGTTCTTTGAATTATTTTCCACTGCTTTATGGATTTGTGGGATATATAGTATCTAAGTAAGTACGCCCCTCACATGTTTGTAAATATTTTATTATACCTTTTCATGGGACACCACTGAAGTTATGACATACAATTTAGTCAATCTACAGCTTGCATAACAGTGTAAGTTTGCTATGCCCTTGAACTAGCATGCTTTACACCATCTGAGCTAAGTAAGTATCTTGGTGTCATCAGACCACAGGCCTGCTTGTGTTCAGCAAACTATTTGTGGGTTTTCTTGTGCATTTTTAAAAGAAGCTTTCTTCTGGGGTGACAGCCATGCATACCAGTTTGATACATTGTGTGGCGTATGGCCTGAGCACTGACAGGCTGACCTCCTGACCCTTTAACCTCTGCAGCAAGGCTGGCACACTTCTATCTCTATTTTCAAAAGCCAATGCAGCTCACTTTCAGGGTATTGGCAATCTTTTTATAGCCTATGCCATCTTTATGTAGAGCAACAATTATTCTCTGAGAGTTATGTGCCATGAAATGCAATATTGACCTTCCAGTGACCAGTAGGAGAGCGATAGCATTCACACGAGACCTTGTAACACCAATGAGTCACAGTAATTGTCAGTGGTTTATTCATTAATGGCTGTGTGTTCAGTTGTTTTGAGGACACACCAAATGTAAACTGTTATGCAAGCTGTGGACTGATTACTTTGTATCAAAGTATCATATCTTCCCATGAAAAGATCAAATAAAATAGTTACAAAAATGTGAGGGGTGTACTCACTTTTGTGAGATACTGTAATTTCTAGTATTTTTATTTCAAATAAGCATTTTCTTATTTATTAGTATTCATTTTGTGATTTTGTACTTCTTGCTTAAGGACACTATACAAAATTGTCGCAGTAAAAATTCATAAAATAGGAAGAGGAATGGGTAGGAAGAAAATGTGCTTTCAAATAACATGTGGTCATTTTCTAATAAAGTGTTTGAGTATAGCAAGACTATAACACTGTCAATGTTCTCTTTCACTTGTGTCAAAAAACTGAAAAGAAAATCAGCCGGTGTTAGCGCATTAACTTCAGACGTTTTAGATTCACTCAAATCCGTATTCAAATTTGAAACCAGCTGCTAATTTCAACGTCTGCGTATGGTCCAGCTTTAGGGTCAGGTTTCTCACCATTAACCTGTGTGCACACTGCGTTTTGTACCATGGAGAAACTGTACCTGTAAGATTGGGGCTTCAGAACTGATGGAACACTTGCTTGAATTGTTTGTGATTTACATTCTTGCTCAAGTTTCTTTGGACTGTAGAAGGGTCGACCTGGCGTCCTGATGAAGCTCCCAGATGCTGATGTGGCTTAATTGTATGGTGAGGTCACCTTTCTGTTTTTTGTAACACAACATACAAATTATCTATATTTTGGGTGTATTCTAGCAATGCAAAATATTATACTAAAATATATGGTTTTTATGCCACTGACCTTTGCAGAGTACCATACATAAGAACCCACCACAATTCTTAATTCCCAAGCACAGAAACAAGACCAGAGAAACTTTTTCTGTAAACAATTCAGAAATGCACTGCTCACAAATATTAGGGAATATGTCATTACATTTTGTGAGCAGTAAAATAACACAAAACAAATAAGACGAGCAAGTCCTTTTACACATATGGTATACTAAACAAAATGTTATAACCTGTTGCCTGAAGGAAGAAATACATTTATTAATTTAAAATGCGCTGTGCTCAGTAAGACGTTTCTGAGTAGATTTTTATTGCCCATTGGTTCTATTCTAAAGGTATATAAATAAAGACAGATGGAAGGCAGTATGTATTAACTTTAACTGCTTTCACTTATGCGTTGTTGTGTTACAGTGCCAAAATGAAGCAGAAAAATATCCCCATTTTCCACCAGAGCTCTCTATATTTTACACAAAAAAATGCTCTGAATATTATAATGTTGCTGATTTATGGTTGAAAAGGTTTATGGTGCTTTCCCTCTGCAAATTTGAAATAACTACAGTAAAGACCTGTGCCGTGCAAACGATGTCATTGTTCACTTCATCACGGAAGACCTGCTTTGATTAGTATCGTTCTTGTTTTGTAATAAGCTATATAATAAGCTATGTAATAAGCTGCACCATTACTGCCAATAGCTTTGTTCTTTAATGGTTTTAATTAAGAATATCAAAACAAAGCACTCTGTCTTACCCCTACTTAACCTGGTGCTCAAACATGATTTCACAAGATGCAGAGATACAACCCAGCTATTTGGGGCTACACATTAGCAAATAAAAAGAGGGTGCAAGGCTTTGTCTTCTCTGAGATGCTCTTAGTTTGTCAAAATACTAAATTTGCATGTTAAATGAAATTTTTAAAACACACACCTGAAAAAATATGTACATAAAATCACTTTAAAATATATTTTCATGTAAAAGAGCAAACTGTGTTGTATTTAGTATTTACTCACATAATTAATAATTGTGATTCTTTTGTAAGGATGTGTGTGTAGAGGCTGGGAACCACTGCTTTAAAGTATGAACTTTCAATCTGGGGAAACGATACTTTTCTTGTTTGGTCTCAATTGCCTGACATATTTAGTGTGAAGGTAAATGAAGGAGGCAAATAAATTGCATTTGTTTAGTTGTATTCCATTACCAGGAGCGGTAGTGGTGTGGTTTTAGACTGTTGACAAAAAGCAAATTGAAACCACCAAGATGGTTCTGCTGGGCCACAGAGTATAGCTCTCAACCCCCAGCTGCTTTTGATACAGATGCCTGCTCATTGTTGGAAATGTGATGTAACTGTACAGTAAGCAGATGACAAAGTTTGGAGTCTCTGTGCTTGGGTAAACACCAGCAAAGCTGTCATCGGTTTCATAATACAAATCTAGTAGCAGAGTCCAGTAGCACACAGACAGAAAACAACTAATCCTTTTGAGCTTTGCCATTCAACACTGTGCTCTAAATAAAACTTTGCAGTGTGCATCTGTAACTGTGCGCACAGATCTGTACTTGCATAAGAATGCTACGGTGGAGGTCCAACCTTAAGAGCACAGGAAGTAGTGGCTCACTGGTTAAATTTAGCGGCCCTGGACTCTTAATTGGAATAGGAATCCTGGCTCAATCAAGCTGACACTGCTGGGTGCTTGTGGAACTGTTTTAACCTTCAAATGCTCAGCTGAGTTGTAAGATGCTCTGGACAAGATCATCTGCTGAACGCTGGAAATGTAAATTCAATGAGCTCCATGGACTGTAGACATTAACTAAGGCTTTCTAAGGATTAGTGGTGGCAGATTTTAAAGGTGCTTAGGCTTTGATGGTCTTAACGACCAATTAAAACACCTTTTTAAAAAAGAAGACTAATGAATCAGCACAGATGCAGCAGCCTTCCTGCTGATCTGTTTCAAAAGCAAGTGTTTTATTTCATAATAAAACTGGCTAGGTTCTTGTATATCAGATACACGATAAAATCAAGCTTATTAAATAACCTGTTCAGGGAGTGTGAGATAAACAACTTGGACTCCATTTAATCCGAGTATAATATAGTGCTATTTGAAAGCTAGTGAAACCTTATAAACGTTTCAGCATAAATGTGGCCTATATCATCATCTGATTGTCTAAAGTATATGAAGATAACCCAAGATAACAACACTTCAACAACATTTGTATTGGATCAAGGACTTTGACCAGTTGACATTCACTTTAGGCGTCTTAACCATTTTTTGGTAGAATGTCTTGTGTGTATAGAGATGTTGCTGCATGATTCATGTTTGCCTGTGATTCAGACATTTTGAAATTTGTATTAGGTGCTTGCTGATATAATTTAGAATTCATGCTGGCTCAGTGAGTAGCACTGCTGCCTCACAGCAAGAAGGCTAGGAGTTCAATCCCAGAGTGGAGCATCCTGAGTCTTTCCTGTGTTGAGTCTGCATGTCCTCTCCATGCCGGATGGGCACCGATTGACCGGTGACCCCGTGTGGATTAGGCAGAAGATAATGGATCGATGGATGGAAGTTGATATACTTTTGCTACACACAGATATGTAAATTTTGAGAATCTTCCTCAATAAAAACATTAATAATTTACAAAAAACAATGAATCACCCAGATATAAATGTCAAACTGCTGCAAATCTGGGCAGATATGTAAATAATTACAAATGTGGTCTAATTAGACACTGGGTCTTACCACAAGAGGGTGAAATAGTGCCTGTTGTCTATAAAAAGTATTTTAGAGTGTACTTTTGGGTAGTGTAGTTATTGGTGAGAGACTAGACGGCTAGACATACCTCTGACAATGCCTTTGAAAACATTTTGTACAGTTGACAGACTTTGAGAGGCTAAGACCTAGTTTTCACAGCACCCATTATTGTGCCACCATCACCTTCATTTGCAATTGTGCTGTAAATAAGAAACTTGATTTGCTTCCTAGCTTGGGACTGTGTTGTCTTAAGTAATGAATCTGGGTCCTGATTAAGATCTAATGATAGTCAGGTTCGAGTATGGAGGCCTTGTGGTGATCGCTTCAGTCCTGCCTTTGTTGTGGAGCGACACACAGAGCCTTTTTATAGAGCAGCACTTTTATGCCCTCTTATGGTAGGACCCAATGTCTAATCAGACCACACCGGTAATCATTTACATATCTGCTTGTGATTTAACTGCTTGGTGAGTGTCTAGCAATCCATCATTTATATCTTACTACATATATTATTATTATTTATTAAATTTTTTATTTTTTGAGTATTTATGGGTATAAATTACCAAAATATATTAGTGTTGTTTTAAATGGGTTTCCTTTTTACTGAAAAAATCTGTTGACGCTTTAGGTAGTATTTATGCCCAAATATAGTCAATACTAAAGTGTTCACAAGCTTTCAAGCTTATAAAGTGGAGGCATTTTCATTGATACTTTTTCATGTGTTTTTGTTTGATCTGTCTTGTTTGTTTTGGGGGATTTTTCGTCATTTACCTTTTCAGTGCCTCCTGGAATTCCTATTTTGTAGTAAATGCAGAAATCCTTTCTCTTAATCTAAGCCTTAGAATTATTGCTGAAAATTGTTGCCTTTGCAGTAATGCATATTCCAATATTCTATAAAATTTATATGAGCAAATTTGCGAAGATCATTCCATCAAGACATTCTTAAATCATTTCTGCTGCTTCAATGCTTCACTTACCTGGTACTTTTCTTAATGACCTTCAATCTTTGGCAGTTCTGTGGGATGAGGCTGTTATAATCAGCATCTCGGGAGACACATGCTAGTGTGTAAAATGCCCTGAAGTGATACAGCAGCATTGGTCTAATGCTTTGTCCCCATCCTTAGCAAAGTGAGTCTGCTTTAATACATGACTGTGATTTTACTAATCTTAATCTTAATATAGACTCACTGATCATTTTTTAGGTTCACCATCTTGTTTTTACAGTCATTGTCCATGTTATTAGTCACACTTCCCATGAAGGTACACTTTGTAGTTCTATTACAGATGGTAATCAATTTGTTTCTTTACATACATTGTTAGCTCCCATCCCTGTTCTCTTATTATCATGACCACCACAGATTGTTGGTAAATTGTTTGCAGCATTGCTGTGACACTGGTGTGCTGGTGGTGTGCAAGTGTGTGTTTTGCTGAAATGAGTATCAGACACATGGACAGAAAAAAGTCCACCAATCAGAATTCTGTATGCAGCATCCTGTGAGCACTGATGAAAGATCAGAGAATGACTAATACAAACTGCACCAACACATAAGCCTATTCTTGTCTAAGAATGTGTGTGTACTGGTCTATTCTTTTGGGATGTTAAAACCAAAATGGCCAGCCTATGTTTGATTCTTAGTTAAATGCTTATCTGTCTTGAAAACAGAAAATAAAAACGATATAAAAGGAACCCAAGGGAAAACAAAAAAGGCTATAATTACATTCCTTTTGCCAAAAAAGGATTTGCAGCAAATCCTTTTATTCCTTTGGTCTGTGTATGTGTGGGCCAGGGGCAGGGCTTTTCTTAGATACTTGTAGGGGGCTTCAAGGAATAAGTGTTGGGAACCATTGTTTTACATAAGAACACATTGTATTGTTTAATCACTGTAATTTTAAATAGTGTAATCAAACTTTTATTAAAGTGTGAAGTCATCCATGTTACAGATTTCCTGATTGACAGCTGATTACGAGGGGTCCACCCTTTTGGGATGTCAAACAAATCATCATAAGGGAAACCATGTGTCCAGGTGGGCCTACACTCTAGTAAGTAAGTCATGCTTTCCGTCAGTGGCGATTGCTCTAAGACTGCAAGGGAAGCTCAGCTTCCCCTAAAATGTCAAAAAATAAGTGATCAAATAT
>JAUZSU010144216.1:0-15215 GCA_034780255.1 Parotocinclus maculicauda | reverse complement strand
ACAGATTACCCAATGACCACTGGGAACCTACTTCCCAAGTACAAAGTATAATTGCAACAAACAAAGAAAGAAAACTGTGAAGATAACTCTTTAAATTACATTAAAATAGATCTAAGCTGTGCAGGTTTCTGCCCCTAAATCAGTGTATTCTATATAAAACGTATGTGTCTTATTAACATAGCAAAGCAGTGGTACACACTAAGTAGAACCAGTCTGTCATCCTATAGCAAAGATAAAACCATAAGGTTTTTTTTTTAATCCACTTGACATGCTATTTAGGATTATGTAGCAGAAGCAAGGATCCACTCTGTATTCCAAGCACAAACATGTCAACTGAAAGGGCAACTATTCAGACTGCTGACAATACATAACTGACCAACAATGTTGTAAATTAACAATGCAGTCCCCACCACAATTACTGGCACCCCTGGTAAGGATAAATGAAAATATTTAAAAAGAAGAAATTTCGGTTTCTGTGAATTAATCTCACACTGAAAAACTAAAAAAGAACACAAGTTTTAACTGAAAGAAATGTAGTCTAAGAAAAAGAATCCCTTATCAAAAATATTTGTATTTACCAAAACAATGTGCCACAACTATTTTCACCCCTGCATTTAATACTTTGTACAACCTGCCCCTGCCAATAAAACAGCACTTAGTCTTCTCCTATAATAAAATCATATAAGCTTGGGGATACAGAACAGGGAATCTCCTTGTGGGGATCCCGGTTGTGCATCTTCCTGCCCTCTCATTTAGCTCATCCAACAGGTTTTTTAAAATGTTTAGCTCAAGGAACTGACATAGCCATGGGAGAAGCTTGCCCGTGTTCAGTAATACATTTTTGTAATGTTTTAGACTCTTGTCAGGCTGGGAGTCCACTGATGACACATTTTCGGATTTTAGGTGAAGTAAAACTTTAAATGTTCTGGTATTTCATGTAATGTAATGTACACTAACAAGGTTCCTAGGGTTTTTGGAAGATAAACAGCACCACAACATCCCATATCCTAGCATACTTAACAGTGGGCATCAGGTTATTTTCTGGGTAGTAATCATTTTAATGCCAAAACAACCTTGCGTGTTTGTTGCCAAAAAGCTCAACTTCTGTTTGGTCATCTCACCATAGAACATGGTTCCATTCAAAGTTCCCATAGAATTTAACTCCAAGCATTTGCATATATTTATACACACAAAATAATTGTACACACACACACACACACACACACACACACACACACACACACATATAATATACATATAGAATACGTTTTGGACTACTTGATACTGCTGTAATCCACTTAATGCATGTGGAGGGGACGGCACAAATAAATGCACAGACAAAACTTTGTTGCTTTCTTACCGAGTGTGACACTTTCCAGTTTTGGTCTCTGGGAGTAGGGAAGATTTTTGTACACTTGCTCAATGATTTTCTCTTTCACCTGAGATATGCTGTCACAGTCTAGTACTTTTACGGGAGTAATGTCAGGACCTTCACCTTGGACGAGCACCTGCAAAGTCTGGAGCAAACAGTCAAAATGAAACAAATTTTATGAAAGGAAATGGATTTTTTAATGAGTTAAAACATCAACCTTAAATCAGCTCTTACCAACATGGAGTACTCCACATCATCACCCAGGAGGCCTGTGTCATTGAGTGTGTATTTGGCCTTCTTCACCTGTGCATCCACTGGACCTTTCTCTATCTGATGCTTTATAGCTCGAAATAGTTTATACAGTGGTTCACCGGCAGAGTCCTACAAATAAATCAGACAATGAAGATTTGCCATGCAACCTCTTATCATAGTGATCGTATTTTTTGTAATCCGCTCAGTGCTGGGTCGGTGCAGAAGTGCATAGTGCACAAAAGTAACCAAAGCTCTGCTGAATCAGTAACTTCAAAGTTTCAAAATTTCTGCGGCATTAACATCATCACAACACAACATTATGCATGGCCGAGCAGCTATATGCGAGTCTTATATCACCAAGCATGGGATGTGAGACATGACTTGACCCTGGAGCAGTGGAACCTTGTACTATGGAGTGACAAATCACGTGTCTTTATCTGGCAGTTTAGATTGCCATTAAAATGTTACCTGACTGAGTGTATTATGCCAGCTGTAAAGTTTGGTGGCTGGGGAATAATCATATGGGTTTGTTTTTCAGAGATTGGCCTAGGGCCTTAGTTTCAGTAAAGGGAAATTTTAATGCTTAAAACACATTTTGGACAATTGTATACTAACGTTGTTGTAAACTTTGTGGGGACAGTTTGGGGAAGGCCCTTTTTTGTTTCAAAATGACTGGATCCAGCTGCACAAAATCTAATATTAAGAAGAGTATAATAATAAAGTAAAGAATATAAAGCTATACCATCTAAGATAATAGTGAAAATAAACACACAAATGCACTACAGGTTTAAATTTTAAATTAATTGTTTTATGTCAGCTGGAAGGAAGCCACTGTACTCCAACATAAGAACCTTATCCCATCTGCAAACAATATTGTACTTTTATTAACATGGTTTGGCCTGTTTTGCGACATCTGGACCATGATGAATTGCCCTACACTGGAAGAACAATTAATTCTAAATTATATCAGCAAATTCCAGATGAAAATGTCAGGACATCTGCCCATGAACTGAATCTCAATAGATCGTGGGTCATGCAAGAGGATAACAACTCTTAAGCACACAAATTGTTTTGCCCTGTATGGATAAATTGATTAAAATTCATTTATACCAATCTACTGGACTAAACAAAAAATATCAGAAATGATTAATTCTAGTTACTACTTCACAAGAGGGCCACACCAGATAGTGAAAACAAGTATATAATAAAGGGCCAAATATATAACTGAGTTCTCTTTATTTACTATAGGCACTTGTTTAAAAAAACTTATGATTGGTCATATTTATGCAGAAATATACAATTATATTATATACAATATATTCATATGTAATATAGAAATATACCAGTTCTGCTAGGTTCACCAGAAAAGTTATATTGCATCTATTTGAGATAATGTCTCAGATTTCATCCTAGAACTTTTTTCATTGAAACCAAACACTAAAATTAAGGACCTTGGTGTAACACTGGATCATTTAATTTAATTCCCACATAAGTAACTAAAACAGCTTGTTGTCATTTGAGAATTAAAATTACAAAGACAGATGGTACCACTGCATCCTGCAGAGAAGACAGTCCATGCCAGTTGCTTTTCCAGACTAGTTGTTGTATTTGGCACACAAGAAACTAAGAGACACAGTAATATCCCTCTGTTTGACAATCAGTTGTAGAGACGCAACTGAGCATGTGGTAAAATGTCTGTCAAACACTAAATAAATTATGTAATTTAACACAAAATTGTGTATAATTTTAACATGGATGAGAAATGCTAAATATTTTTAGTAATCCTATGAATTTAGTTTGTGTGCAATTTTTTTAAAAGATAACAACACAAAGTCAATATCTTCAGTTTTTGCAAAACTGCATCCATTTGATGTTCTTCTTCCTTCTCTTTCATGGTGATTGATTAAGCAGCCTCATATTTAGCAGGTGGCACTGCACTGTATACTCATATATACATGTATGTGCATGTATACATTCTTCAAGTAACCAGCATGGAAAGTTTCTGTGACTTATTCTACAGAAGCTCTTTAACTCATTTGGACCAGTTGGGATGTGATTTATTAAATCGTGTGAGCAATTAATCCAATTGTACATCAACACTGTGGTGCCGATTCGTGGGTTGTTAGTCCGTGGATCAGTAGATACTTAGCACTGTTGACTGGGAACATCCCACAGCCTTTCTGTTGTCAGACCCATATATTTTTTTCTCTGTTAAAATTACATAGGTGTTTACCCCTGGACATATCTCCCACATTCAATATGACTACGCTAAATATGATGACTACAATAGATTAATTTGATGCATAAGTTCTACTCTGGTGTTTTTAGCTGGCTAGAGTCATATCTTAAGCAGAATATACAGTCAGAGTACAGTCAGGCTGCTTTTATTCAGCTTACGCTGGTTGCCTGTTACACACACTGTACTGACAAATCCTGATACTGAAAACAAAATTCTAATTTCTAGATTTATTTTGACGCATCTTCTTGATAATTTATAACACAAATGGCCACCCAAACACTTTTATGACTACTGAAAACAATAACATCTTTGAAAATAAAGCAAAATCACCTAATAACATGTACAGTCTTTTCCTTGATAACTCGCCTACCTCTGTTTCATGGTTATATTTGGCGAGAGATGAGTTTGGCGACTTGACGAGGCTACAAAAACTAGACAAAAGCAGTGACATTCATACCTGATGCTGACACAATGTGTTTTACTGAGCAGTCCTCATAACTGTACAATCAAATTTACAATGTACATAAACATGTTCTTAAAGACTGACTATTAGATTAATACATTAGCAGATCAATAACAATTAGCAGCAATGCATTAACAGTGAGCAGGGTCAAGATCGGCCGACAAGATGAGCTGCCAGCTAAGGAAAGAGCAGGAAATCCGACCCTGTCAATAGGATTAAAGTGGCAGCTAGCAATGTTGGGCTGAAAACTTGAATTTTATTGCTGCCAAGATATTTTTCACAATTTAAAAACGGTGAGGATATCAATATCCTCATCCTCATATCCTCGTTCCATAGACATATAAGCATGTCATTTGGTGTCTTTTAAGCTATCACAGTGTTGAGTCAGAGTTTACCCTAAGTAAGCATGGGAAATGAGTGAGGGTATGCATTGCATAATATTCAAGTACAAATAATAATTAAACGTTCACATAACTTTGTAGGGGTGTGCAATATGTAACATTGCCAATAATATCTTACATGTTGTTTTAACTATGTGCAAGCTGCCATTATCATGTATGTCATTCCATTTGCAAATCAGAGTCACAGACACACGTTAGGAGTTCATGTATTCACTGTGTAACCATGTAGGATAGACTATTGCACATGGGCACTGAGAGCACGCAGCATGCTAGCATCACAGGTCAAACTCAAAGAGCATGAGTGAACAAACTGTGCCAGTAGATAAAGTACATACACCACCAGCCTCACAGTCTACATCATTAGATTGAACTGCTAGATTTGAGTTGCTTTCAAAAGACAGGTTGCCGTTAATGGCAGCTCGACATCTAAATTATTTCACCATCTGCAAACTAATTAGCATAAGGCGTATGCTTTACTGCAAGAAAAGCAACAGATGGGAAGACATGACATAAATGCTGTCACCAATTAGATCACACTGTGCCAGTTCAGACGGTTGGGAAAGACCTGTCCAAACGACTTTAGTACACAACACCCAAAATATTAACTGCCAGCAAATTCCAGAACAAAATCCCAGAAAATATCAAGATATATTTTTTTTTTGTCAGTATCACTATAAATTAGCCTGTCACGTTTTAAAGGTATATGGCTAATGTTGGATACTTTGAACTTTGAACATAAATGAGAGACCTCACACATCCATTAGGTTGTCTTGCGTCATGAACTTTGGTTTTTGCTGACACCACATTGCATGCTGACAACATAATAGCTGAGTGCATTCAGGATATGCACCCCCTTTTCCAAATGTGCTGTAAAGTATAGCCACAATGGTAAAGAGTGTTTATGCTATGCGTTAATTGTTTTTGTGCTGCAGTGTTTTTGGAAACTCAGCAATTTTTTATACTTAAATATCATCTGCACTTTTGTGTGGACTGTGTATGAATGAATAGAGCTCAACAGCTCACACATACTATATGGGTCCAAAGGTTTTAGTGATATAGTACAACCCCAATTCCAATGAAGTTGGGACTTTGTGTAAAACATAAATAAAAACAGAATACGAGGATTTGCAAATCCTTTTCAACCAATATTCAATTGAATACACTACACAGACAAGATGTTCATATATATGTTTAAACATATAAACTTTGTTTTTTACAAATATTCACTCATTTTAAATTTGATGCCTGCTACACGTTCCAAAAATGTTGGGACAAGGGCATGTTTGCCACTGTGTTACATCACTTTTACCAACACTTAATAAGCGATTGGGAACTGAGGACACTAATTGTTGAAGCTTTGTAGGTGGAATTCTTTAACATTCTTTCTTGATGTACAAATGCAGTTGCTCTTCATAATGGGCCACACATTTTAAATGGGAGACCGATCTGGACTGCAGGCAGGCCATTATAGTACATGCACTCTTTTACCACGAATCCACATTGTTGTAACACGTACAGAATGTGGCTTGGCATTGTCTTGCTTAAATAAGCAGGGGTGTCCCTGAAAGACATTGCTTGAATGGCAGCATATGTTGCTTAAAAATCTGTATGTACCTAGGTGAGAACAATCCTAGACAATCCCACATAGGGCACATACACTCACAGACTCCTATGAACACTCTGGTCACTTTAGCCTAATCATTTAACCTAGTGTAAAGTAAACACATGCGGACATGAGAGAGACATGCAATCCCAATCGCAAAAGACCCAGAGCGCTCCACCTGAGATTGAACCCCGAACATTTTCACTGTGAGGTGAAAGTAATGCCCATTGAGCCACCATGTTTGCCTATATAGTATTATATTTTAAAACAAAATCACGTTATTACATTAAATTGTAATAAAGTATAGCGATTGTGTCTATTAATCCGGTTATACTTCGAAACAGCTACTGTATGAATAAACTTTAGGCTTTTGAAAATACTAACTTAGAAACTACTAACCTAGTTTTTATAAAGTCATTTTTGATGTAAAAAATATATATATTATACATTACTCATTCAGTGCTTAATATGAAGGCCAAAGAAGTAAGTAATAACAGCTTAAAATTCTGATCGTCTTATTGACTTTTCTATAAAAATGTTCAGTACTGTTTGCGTAAAAAAATAATAATGTGCAATCAACATCTTGTAATGAATGTAAGGCCATAGCCATTTCCAATATTGGTATAGTCAAAAAATAATCTTTAAAACATGACTCACATGAGTCTAGAAAAGACTATACTAAGAAATAACTATAAGATCTCATTTAAGTTTAGTGTCTAGAAAGATGTTTCTGGCAGAATATTGAAAGTTTATTCAGAGAGTTCTAGTAGAATTACATAGATTAATGTTTTATTGTTTCAGTTGCATCGTGATGCTCTCAAGAGATATATTTGAAAACCTAGCAATAAGTGGCTAACACATCTACTTCATTGTGAATAGTCAGTTTTCTGTGTGTTTTTTTTCAATGCTCCTGCACACACTCACTGCAAAGACATGACCTAAGAAGTCCATTAATTCATGTTTTGACCAGATTAGAGTCCAGTTTTTAAAATATGTAGAGAATAATTGATCGCACCTCTAACACACACTAGCTGGGAAGATTTGAAACTATTAATCAACTGTTTGAAACCAACAATGTTGACCATTATTCCCTAAAAAGATGTCTTCAGATTTATTCACATGACTAAGATCATTCAAATCTTAATGTTTGCCATTTGACATGTTGCCCATTGCTTTTAGTCTCTCAATACTTGATACATCACCTTATACTAGTGCCTATAATTCTAAAAGTTAATAGCTAACCTAATTCTATTTACTTGTCTCTCTGTTGGCTGATGGACAGATGCAGTGTGAAGCTTGTCCAAGGAAAGTTGGTCTCAGCTGGAACTATGCAGCCAAAACGGAACATTCGGATTATAGAATGGGAGGACCTGGACAAGAGGAAGTTCTACTCGATTGGTGTGTTAATGACTTTAACCACACGTGCCACTGTCTATCCCTTCACTCTCATCCGAACTCGACTGCAGGTCCAGAAAGGGAAGTCGCTCTACAATGGCACCTTTGATGCCTTTTTTAAGATCCTAAAGGCCGAAGGCATGCAGGGACTGTATCGGGGCTTCATGATCAACACGTTCACCCTAATTTCAGGCCAGGCCTATATCACCACCTATGAGCTTGTAAGGAAGTATGTGGCACAGTATACCTCCAGCAACACCTTCAAGTCTCTGGTTGCAGGTGGCTGCGCCTCGTTGGTGGCTCAGAGTATTACCGTACCTATTGACGTGGTCTCCCAGCACCTCATGATGCAAGGCCAAGGGGCACATCTTACACGCTTTAAGATCAAACGTAAGAAGGCCATGGCCACATCGAAGTACAAAGTGACATTTGGACAGACACGAGACATTATGGTGCAAATCTTTGCTGCAGACGGCTTTCGGGGATTTTATCGTGGATACGTGGCATCGCTCCTAACTTACATCCCTAATAGTGCTGTTTGGTGGCCTTTTTATCACTTTTATGCAGGTACAGAAACAACTATGGTCTAATATCACAATACATTTAAATCTTTTTATCTAAATGAGTATGTGAGTATTGATTTTATTGCATATGGGGAAAACTGCTCTCTCATCCATGAGAACCCTTTCTAACAAGTGGCAGTGTACCACCTCATGTTCACCTTGTGCTCCTTACTCATCTCACTACTGTTTTCATCTAGTGCAGTTCTCTAGTGCTGAATGCTACAATATAACATAAACACTCCAATAACCACTGAATTAATCACTTTAGCTCTAGATGTAAATAGTCATTTCGGATAAGTTACATATTATTACCCATCTTTTTCTCCCATTTTGTATAGTGTGTAGGTGGTTTGGATAATTACTTAAGGGATTAAAATACCTAATACTTCATAGTGTGTGGAAAGTCCACAGTCCAAATAAACTTGGATATGTGTGGAAGTAAGTGGCTGATGGGCTGATTAAAGCACATTGTAACATATTGTATCTGGCTTTAATGATCTGCTTGACCTGTAGACCTTTTTAACGTAAATTTACCATATGGGTCTGACTTGGAACTCTGGCTTGTGTTCTTCCAGTGTACAAGTTACAACATGTTTACTAAGGTGTTACTTTCAAAATCTGCTGTTTGTGTGTTACTGTCGCTATGTGGTTTCACAAGAGTTGAATAATCCAGTTAATCCTAACAAGCTGGGAACCATTAATTTACAGAGGCTTCTCATGTGCGAAGTCTGTAAAATGAGCAATGGAAAGGTTTAGCCTTGTGGTATTTTTGGTCTAACCCAATACTTGCGGGCAGTGGAGTTCAAAGTGTAAATATGCAGTGAGGGAAAACGTTTTGAGACCACTATCGAGAATGCTTCTAATGAACATAATCTGTGCAAAAGTTGAACCTTTAAAATGTATCTAACACATTTCAGAATTTATTAGTATTCGGTATGCTATTGTTTGCTTGAGCTGGTAGTTACTCCACTTGTTTGGCCATGTTCTGCTGTAATTAACACTGCTCCAGGTTGCAGAGGTCCACTTTGGGGGACTGGGCTGGGCTTTGTTGTGAAAAAATGGCCTGAAATTCATAGTTGCTTTTTTGCTTGACTACAATGCCAGTGCCAAATAGAAGTGAATTATTTAATCCTTGTAATTTTTTCAAAGATTTAACTTTTTACTTAGATTTCTATGCTTGTTATGATTTGTAGTTTACAACATTGAAGTTAAAGGATAATGCAAGAGAAAAGAATCTACACTAGTGGTCACTTTTGGCTTTCAAGAAGTCAGTCAGATGTATTTATATAGCGCTATTTACAATGGAGCATTGTCTCAAAGCAGCTTTATAGGATTAGATTATGTTGTATGTCCAATCCCAAATTGAGCAAGCCTAGGGTGACCGTGTAAAGGAAAGAAAGTGGTGTAAGGTAGAAACCTTGGGAGGACAAAGACTCAAAAAGGGACCCATCCTTCTAAGATGGCTTAGTCGTTAATTGTAATAATTAAGTTTGTTGTAATAATAAAACTCAATAAATAATGACAGAATAAATAAAATATTTAATAACATAATGTTAAAAATATGCATATGCACAATTATTAGTGTGTGGGACTGGGACTGGTACCGGAACATAAGCTAAAAAAGAGAAAATGTAGTAAGTTATTAATTAAGAGTCTATTAACAATCACTGATGTCATTAACTATAGCATCATAGCTAGAAAGAGGAGAGCCAGCTGAAGCCTGGACTGATGCCAGATTGACGCCCGGTCTAGCCAGATCCCCCCATCCACCACCACCACCAAACACACCCAGTCAAAGGTCAGACAGTCAAGACATGTCTCCAGTAACCCAAGCCATGCATCCCAGTCTAAATCTAACCAGAATAAGTATGTTTTTAGTCTAGGCTTAAAAATTGCCATATGTTTTATATGCATATTGCATATGTTAGTGCAGGCTTTTGTGAGAATACTATATAGAAAATTACATCAGATAAAAATCAGTATAAGACCTGACAAAAGAAACATGAGCTTTATCACATTTCATTTTGCTGATAAAAAAAATTAAGTTATTGCAAAAAACATAATTAGTGTGTGATCAGGACTGCTCCACTAGTAACTCGCAGCACAACTATTGTGCCTGAAAAAGATTTTACAGCTGTAGTTTAGAAGAATTCATGATGACAATCAGCTGAAACAAGTCTCATATTTACTGATAACAGCTGTCTATAGATGTTGAGTCAGTAAAAGAAAATGGTGTTTTTTAAAATTGTATTAATTCTATTAAAATGTGTAGTTATTATCTGTATGCATATTCTAGTGTATTATTAGTTCTATAATAGAAAGTGATAACAAATCATTCAAAAGGCAGACTAATAAAACCTGTTTCAAGGTATAAAATAATGGTCAGATAAGAAGGAGGGCAGCATGGGGTAACATTGTCACCTCACAGCAAGAAGGTCTTGGGTTTAATCCCCAAGTTGAACGGTTTGGGTCGTTTCTTTACACTAGGTTAAATGATTACTCTAAAGTGCCCCTTGTGTGTGTGCGTGCGCGTGCCCTACAATGGATTGGTGCCCTGTCTAGGGTTGTTCCTGCCCTATATTATTTGGAATCAGATTGAAAATTGCACTTAAATGTCTTTGATAGGAGTCTAGGTAACTGTGAAGTTCTCAGTATTGCAGCACTTTGATAGTGGCATCGAGAGTAGAAATCAGATATTATGTTGGGTATTTCACTACAAAATGTTATACATACAGGATACAGAATAGACATTGCTGAGCTTTTTTTATACTGTATGGAAACTAATGAACAGTGTTGTGTATTAAAACAGAGCAGCTTTCCAAACAGGCTCCTGCCAACTGCCCTCACCTGCTCCTGCAAGCCGTGGCTGGACCTATGGCTGCAGCCACTGCCTCCACCCTCACCAACCCTATGGATGTAGTGAGAGCCAGAGTGCAGGTATATAACCCAAGAAATGAGTATATGGATCAGCAAGTTTTATAACCTCCGAATGAAACAGGATGTGTTGATTTACCAAGTAGTGTGTATAGACAAAGGATCATAGAGTAAATATTCAGCTTTATAGATACAGTGGGGCAACAACTGAGAGAACTAGTGAAAATTCTACTATTATGCATTTTCTGGATTTCTCCGACACAGTAACTCAAAAGCTAACAAACATTTTTGCAGTCAGTCAGAAATAGAATGGAAATGTAAGCAGCCACTGGAACATCAAAAGCTGAAGGACAGGAAAGTGTTTAAATTTTTGTATTGCGAAAAAGCAAATAAGAAGAAGAAAATTAAGAACAGTACTTTGGCTTTGACAAGCCAAACTATTACAAATAATTAAATTGGGGGAAATTCACAAACTTTTTAACTTTAACTATTTTACTTGCCAAATTAAGTTTGGCTTGTTCAAGCCAGCTAATAATTGCGACGTGGTTGCTAGACTGCTACATGATGCTACATGATGGCTAAGTGGCTGATATGTGGTTGCTAGGCTGTTGCCATGTGGTAGGTACATGGTTGCTAAGCAGTTACCAGGCTGTTGATAGTTGTGATGGGATGTCAATATGTTTGACTAAATGATAATATGAAAGAATAATATGAGCCAAACTAATAATAAGGAGAAGAATAGTACTTTGAATATAGACTGTGGTGGCCTAGTGGCTAGGGTGCTGGATTATATACCAGAAGGTCCAGGGTTTAAATCCCACTTCTGCCAAGCTACCACAGATGGGTCCCTGAGCAAGGCCCTTAACCCACAATTGCTTGGATTGTAACAGTATGAATTGTAAGTCACTCTGGCATCTGCTAAACAGCAAATGTAATATGACAGACAGATTTATACATATGATTTTCATTGTAGTAATATTTTATTTAATATACTGCTCAAAATAATTAGCTGATTTTTCATTATGGGATGTTTCATTTTGAAGTATCCCCTTTTGTGAGCAGTATATATGCATATCATAGATAATTGGTCAAAGAAATGCTTTAGTATTGCTTTAAATCAGTCATCTGGCCAGCAGTCCAATCCTGTAGCAACATCCCTAAATCAATGTGAAGGAGCAGCCTAGCCTGACATATTGTTATTCTCACTATTCTATCATTATGCTCCATTCTTTTCATATTTTTATTGGGCACAATTTTGATATGCATGCTTGTAATACTTTTGCTTACTTGGCCAATATTCATTATTCTAATCACCTCTTTCACCCCAAGGTGGAAGGTCATTCATCTGTAATAGAAACATTCAAGAAGCTCTTGGCTGAAGAGGGCACATGGGGACTGACAAAGGGGCTGTCAGCACGAATCATCTCTTCGCTGCCCACATCCCTCCTCATCGTCATAGGCTATGAGACATTGAAGAGGCTCAGCCTTCGTCCTGAACTCGTTCACACCAGGCATTGGTGAGAAGCAATGCCAACCCTTTTTAACCCTTCCCTGCCTTTTAAACATTGCCTTATTTTTAACCTATCAAGACTGTGTGTGACATTGTGAAAAGAGGACCAGGAGGAATAATTTCAGAAATGATATTTTTTTGATGCAAATGATGCCAAAAAGACAATTACCTCAACCCATTTAAATATCAACAAGTTGTTTGGGTAAAGTACTTCATGAATATGTTAAGGCATATACAGTCTGCCAAAAGTCTAGGGCTGCTATTGAAAGTGCTTCTCTTTTGTTGTGCAATAGAGCTTGAAAAAGCACACCTGGAAAACCTGTCTGTTTGTTGGTGGTTTCCATAATAACAGGTAGCAGTTGCCATTAGAAGTAAAATTATGGGAATTTGTTTAGTTGTTTTACATATAATCCTACCACAAACCATACAAATTAACTGAATGTAGGCAGTTTAGTTGAGTTGTTGATTGATAATTATGCTGTGCCAGTTTGAATTTGATGTACCAAATTGTGGCCCACTTGACAGCAGTAATTCATCATTATTCCAGAATATTCCTAAAAGCAGTTTGTGGTTTTACTTAATGCTTGGTGTAGTGTCCCCATAAGTGCTCAGTAGGGGTTAGGAGAGGTTATTATGGAAGAAATGGCATGCCAGTCAGCACTGCTTGATCTTCCTTGGTCTTCAAGTAGTTGTTGCAAAGATTTGAGTTTTTTAGATCATTATATATATCATATTTTATATATATATCATATATATATATATATATATATATATATAAAATGAAAAACTTTGTATTCAATTTGAGAAAACAGAAGCAAAAGGGAAGCATTTTTATTAGTGGTCTCAGACTTTTGGCCCTTCATATCTGTCGAATACATTTTAAAGCCCTTTGGTAACCTTGCTGTGAAGGGTCAGGTGAAAAGTCCAGTTTTCATTTACATACAAACGTTAAAACAACAGCTCTCGTACTGCTTATATATCTTGAAGTACTACCATTGTTCTTCACAAAACGCAGGTGACTTCTGAACACGTTGAACAGACACTGAAGAAGTTGTACAACACATTTTTTAAAAGGATAACTGAGTACACTGAGCATGCACAGTATACGTTGTTGCCATTTTCCCAGTAATAATTTTTCAGTTTCTCATAAAGAATGTGAAATTTTAGTTAGACGGTGTATTTTCTCTAGCTGAGCTTTAGTGGAAAATAATGATGATTACTGTGTATGTTTTTTGACAGGGCTCACAAATAATGTAAAAGCTGATTGAGATGTTACTTAGCTCATCAGTGGTATACTTGTAACATTGATTTCTCTATAGCATTCATTTACATGTCTACAGATAAAAAGTACTGCTCAAAAGTGCCGTAATGTGACATGCAAAGGATAGCTCTGCATATAAAAACCAGCAAAGACCAGCACGTGTGTTTTGGACACTGGTATGCTGGACGTCCAGCTTCATGAGCAAAAGTATACCAGCTAAACCATCACTAGAACAGCATAAACCAACTTGAACCAAACATGGAACTTGTACGGTCTTGATAACTGACCAGCATAGCTGCATCCAAAACACAGCATATGCTGGATTTTGCTTGTTTTTGTTTTTAACGCAGAGAAGCAAGAAGGTAGAATTGTTGACTCTGTTGTGTAAGATCACTCTCACAGACACTAAGGAAAATGCTCTGCTAAACCCATATCTGACTCTGTTGGCATGACTGCCATTGACTTTTATGCCATCATGGAATAGCCCATGTGCACAAAAACCCCCCAAAACTTTTGTACATTCGCAGTTGCCTGCCTCAGGTGAGACCATACATAGCAGGCAATGTATTTTGGTGTTAGAACCCTCCTCATATACTAAGCACATCAGCTTTATTTTTTAATATTTTAGGGGGTTTCAGTTAATTAAAATAATGGTCATAGATTTTTGTGTTTTAGTTATTTTGGGAACCTTTTAGGTTTATGTGCTGCTATCTGACTTATAGCCAGTTACATGAAGTGAGCTTAACACTGGTCTTAGTTTTTGTATGAGTTTTTAAATAACAGCTTCCTAATAAGTAAAGATTTTGTTTCTGCTTTTTACATGATTGTGACTTATGTTTGAAAGTAGGTCATTAGATAGACAGAAATATTGATTTATTAAAGGAACTAATAACTTCTAATGAGACCCTAAAACAAAAAGACCATGAAATTCTTGCAATTTCAATACAATAAGGAATGGCCCTAAAGAAACACTTAGCACATATGTCCAAAACAAACCAATAAAGACCTAATATTTACGGTTAAGTGCAGCATTCTGGATGTGGCATGACAGTACATGCCAGTTAATAGGATGTAATGTGTGTAAAGTGTTGTATGTTATTTGGCAATTAACAGTATATGTGTATAAATATATTTAATCACGGGATAATTCATTGTGAAGTATCCCCTAATTGTTCTGAGATATATACACACATATATGTGTGTGTGTATACAAAGCGGATTCCAAAAAAGTTGGGACACTAAACAAATTGTGAATAAAAACTGAATGCAATGATGTGGAGAT
>JAUZSU010144206.1:0-15216 GCA_034780255.1 Parotocinclus maculicauda | reverse complement strand
AATGTTAGGCAAAGACCTGTAGGTGGCAGTAGAGGGCTGGGAAGAAACTCAGGAGTTTTCGGGTAGTGATGCCAGAGACGAAGAGTTTATTTGGTAACCACGGACATACATATTACATATTTATTTGGTCCGATGAAGTGGAATTTTGGTCCGATTAAGTGGAATTTTGGTCCAAATAAGCGAATAAAAGTACATGTATATAATAGGATTTGATTCGGTACTTTATCACTGTATTGTATTCCATTAATTTGCTTTATTCATGCTTTTAATAATGAACTACATACAAATATGTTAGGGGCTCTGGTGAAAGCAGGCGCTTCTTGATGGGGCACCCACGGCCAGTTGAAGCCAAAAAAAAATCAATACCCTTTCAAAAGCAAGACGTCCGGAAAAGTGTTTTCAGGAAGTCTTCATTTTAAAAAACAGATACACAACCTTAACTGGCCCCAGCTCAACACCTGCCCCTGTGAGCATTATATTATATTATTATATTTAAGTGAAAGTTGTCCCCCATCCATTCATTGAATAATAAGAAAATACACTTAACTTTCACTTCCCAAAATTTTGTAGAGCATGTCCTTGAGAAGTATTCATGCTGAATGAAAAACGTACATTTCAGCCAAACCATAAAAAAATGGGCACTAACTGACACTGCAGTTCCAGGCTGTTTTCTCATCTCAGAAGCACAGTATCAAATTAGTGTTATTAAGAGAATGGGAAAAAAAAACATTCACAATGCAAAAAAGTTTCAAAGATATCCCACCAATGGCATGTTTTCTGTACTAAGCAGGGTAAAAACACAGCCTCTTAAAAATCATGTCATAAAACTGACATAAAATCTCAACTGCTGCTCACTCACAGCACCCTCCTTAAATGCACCTCACATTTTAGGACAGTTCATACACTTTACATTAACAGCATTTAGCAGACGCTTGGCAGAGATGGGATTTGAACCCTGGACCATCAGGTCCAGAGTCCAGTACCTAAGCGCTACTTTTGCTACTGCAAATGGCCAAACATTATTTTACAGCAATAGTAACTACATTTGTAATGCACTTTCACATCAAACAGTTTGAGATTTGGGAGAAGCTCTGCCCAACAGACCACTCCCTAGAACTACAGTAGTTCCAAGGCTTTTGTGTCATTTGCAATACTTTTACTCAAGTGGAGGTCTGAAGGAAGGACTTTTACTGGAGTAATATTTTACCTCAGCTTACTTTAAACTCAAGTACATTTTGTTTTTTATTTTTGTACTTCGCCCATGACTGCTGACTAGTATTGAATTCACATTGCTCGTGTTGTAAATAGCCGTTGATGCTTAAACGAGGTCAAATGAACAAACGAGACTCAAGTGCTATGTGAAGGATAAAATAGTTTATTTATAGTCTTACAATAAAGATAGGCCTCAGTTTTTGGCAGTATGGGCAACATACCAATAGTTTCCATTAATTCCGATTCCAAAGAGCTGTTCGTTATATACCGTATCATAACTAAATATGTACTTACACACATCTACACACTCAGGACTGGCTGAACCACGTGTCAAGCCCCAATTAAATCAGACCTCAGAATTCACAACAGGCTTCTGCTCACAGAAAATCAATGCATACCCATGGACACTCTCTAACAATGCAAAAACAACATTCAGCAAATTTAGCTTCCAAAAAACGTCGCATTCGAATAGAAAACGCAGTACAGAAGTGGGTGCTGTAGGATATAACTTAACCTTTATAAAAACACTTAGGTCAGCTTTTAACCTAATCGTTTGTTCAAGCTAAAACAATACAGGTCTGAACATTCGACCTGAAGAACCTCAAAAGAAACTGGACAGCCATTTGATTTGATTTGTCAGTGGTGGGGATGCTGCTGACCATAACTGCTTCACATTCTTTCGAGGTCGAGTAGGAATAGTTGGAAAGATCGCCTCCTTGGAAACGGTTATTTTGGGGGTAAGTAGAAGTACACAACAGTCTACAAAAAGACGACAAAGAAATATATAGCAGTGCTCGAAGCCGTACGCCTCTCCCCCTCCTTCGTGTGGACGAGGGTACAAATGTCCTTAAACTGTAAAGCTGCCTCATTTTGGGTTAAGATGCTGTGTGTGCTGGGACATGTGATAAATGGAGAGAGTCGGAAAGGGAAGAGGAAATCTTCCTGTAGCAAGTGCTCCTCCCTCAGCCCAGCACACAGGAAGCTGCTAAGCGCATGAAACAGGAGGGGGTGGAGTCTCTGATCGGTGTAGACTGGGGAGAGTGCGGAGGAGGTTAAAGGGGCACTGCAGTGCCTCTCCTGTCCTTTGTTGAGGAGAAGCTGGTAGAGCTGGAGAGACGGTGGCACTCTTAGCTGGCCTCCAGGCAGAGCTTCTTCCTGGAAGGCGGCTCCTCTGGTTCCAACTCCGAGCTCGAGTCAGAGCCGCCGTCGAAGGCAGACACAGCGCTGCCTTTAGGGTTAGTGTACAGACTGCTGTCTGAGGAGGAGTAGCCGCCCTGCAGCTGAGTGCTCCCCTTCACCTTCTCCAGTGCACGAACTGAAAAAAAGATGCAAAGAGATTAGTATCAAGACAACCAATTTATTGCCACTGTTTGCCAAAGGAAAATCCAGAAATATCTGATTTGTTTAATGAATGGGTAGCATCACTGCCTCACAGCAAGAAGGTCCCGGGTTCAATCCCAGGGTGGAGCGGCCTGGGTCCTTTCTGTGTGGAGTCTGCAAGCCCTCCCCGTGTCTGCGTGGGTTTACTCCGGGTACTCCAGTTGCCTCCTACAGTCCAAAGACATGCGTGTTAGGTTAATTGGTGCCTCTAAAGTGGCCCTTAGTGTGTGAATGTGTGCATTACTGTGCGTGTGTGTGTGCCCTACGATGGATTGCCGTCCCATTTAGAGTTGTTCCTGCCCTTGAGCACAGAGTTCCTGGGTGGGCACCGGCTGGCCCACGACCCTGTGTGGATTAAGCGGAAAACAATGATTGAATGAATATTTCTATGAATATTTAATTAATGATATACTGTAGTTTCATGCAAAACTCCAAAAATGGGTCGGACAGTATTGTTGGCACCCTCAACTTAATATTTGGTTGCACACCCTTTTGAAACAATAACTGTAATCAATCGCTTCCTATAACCATAAACAAGCTTCTTGCACCTCTCAGCTGAAATTTTGGATCACTCTTCTTTTGCAAACTGCTCCAGGTCTCTCATCTTTGAAGGGTGCCATCTCCCAACAGCAATTTTAAGATCTCTCCACAGGTGTTCAATGGACCACTTCAGAACTTGCCAGTGCTTTGTTTCCATCCATTTCTGGCTGCTTTTGGAGTATATTTTCTGGAAAAATGTCAGGTGTGCCAACAATTTCGGATATGACTGTATACAGTGACGACCAAATGGTGGCACAGATACCAAGAAGGCATTTGCTTAAGTCTGGCTGATTTTCGGATCAGATATTTGTAATTAGGATCATTAAAAGCCTAATACATGTGGTACGTATCAGCCTTTGAACAGATGCTAAGATGCTGAATAAAATTCAAAGTCAATTTCCAAAGCCTCAGTAATCCAAGGAGTACTAATAAAGCCGTCCAATGATTATGCCGTCCAGTGTTTCACTGTTTATGGGTGAATCTATTATTTTATATATTTAAAAATAAAGTTAAAATCACGTTCTGACCACGTGTCAGAACGTGTCCAATATTCTTCTTCTTATCTGATCAGGTCTTTGGAGCCAGTGAAAGCTCATTAAGCAGTAAATTCACAGAACTGGATGAAGAAGCCAAATCTGAATGAAGCTCCTTGTGTGTTCAGTTCATGGTGAGTCTGTCTCGACTCCTTTGACGTCTCACTCTGGACGTGCTGCGTCACTCGGCCTTGTTCTGTCCCAGTGTTATGGGTAATGCTGTAAAAAATGACATACAAGACAGCTGAATGTAATTTCATACTAACAAGAACAGATAGTAGAAAAGTCTACTGATCATTTAAAACACTGCTATGAAGAGGAAATAAGGAAACATCTGGGATTGAAATGTTGTGACGAACAAGGGGATAAAAAATAGAAAACATAGATTCATAAAAACAGAATGTAAAAACAACTTCTTTAATAAAACTGATATTATATGATGTTTGTGATATAAAGAGGAGATCAAAATTCTGTGAGCACTAATAAATCTAAAAAAAAAACACCTCAAAGTTTTGCATCACCTAGTCGAAAGACCCAGAAGTGTCTTTTTTATTACAGTCACTTGAGCTACAGGGAAAAAGCCGAGCATTTAGCAACAACAGAGGATGATCTTTGGAATACAGTAAAAGCATGCTGGGTCATCAGATTTTACATAAACTTGTGGGTGGTGTTCATTAGAGAATGAAATAGGAGTGGATTTTCATTCCTGTCCCATCCCACTCCCACAGAAAATAATCTTGTCCCATCCCAATCCCGGGTCGGAATAAAAAAAAATTCCTGTCCTGTCCCACTCCTGGTAAAATGACTCCCACTCCCATCCCGCTCCCATTCAAAATGACTCCCGCTCCTGTACCGCTCCCATTTTTCCTACTTATTTTGGTTTTTAGGCAATACAATTTAATTTAATCTTATCCCCATTCTTTTTAAGATTAGTTTGTGTTATGCAGTTTTATTTCAAAGGATATGGCAACAGGTACAGTTCATTTGTGGTAATATAGGGAGACGTTTTATGCCTTAATTAAAGAAATCCTTCACTAAAGGCCACAAAACATAAATAATACACGGCCTGTGGTCCCTATAGTTTTTCCTATGGAGGATCAGCTGCTAAGTCCCTGTTGAATAAACCCAAACATAAAGTTGCATTTTTAAAAAAAAAATGTCAGCTTCTAGTCACTATGCACTCGAGTTATCATATCTGGACCAGTCACTATCCAATCGAGTCATTACGTCTTGACCATTCACCCTAACTCTTGCACCTGAACCAATTACTGCAAACATACCCCAGGATTCCTGTGCACTGAGAAAGGACCCTACCTTGAAGCAGGAGCTAAAAAGTCCCTTTAGGGCATGCTAAGAACTAAAATTCTAGTTCCTGCTGTGTAAACACATGTCGAAGGGGGCACAGTTCTAAGATCTATGAAAAACTTCATCCAGTGTGAACGTGCCTTATACTCCCACTAATTAGATGTAGAATACAAAACACAAATGAGGGCTAAGGGACTCGATTCAATAAAATATTAATACATTAATCTTTAGCTCAATATTGAGACTATCAATCACCAAGCTACCACTGCCATTCTTCCAGTCTGGATGGACACAGAGAGACATAGTAATGTACATTGACCATTTTATTTCATACAGACAATATACTCTATACAAATGAACTAGCAGAACAATCTTTTGGCATGCCTGGCCAATCACCTGCTCAGAGAAACATGTCCTCAAAGTAGTCATCAAACTCCTCCTCCCTGCAAGAGAGAAGCAAAACAGAGGTTTTCAGAAGTTCACAACTATTTACAGTCAAGCATTCACAGATTTAGCTTTTTTCTTTCTTACCGGGATTTCTCCTCCAGAGCAGGAGCTGGGCCTTTCCAGTACTCGGATTCTGAAGGTTCCTCAATCTGCTCCTCACTTTTCTCATCTATATCGGAAAAAGCAACCACCTGAAATGTCATTTTGTATCTATTTTGTCGGAGTGAGAAATGTAGGCTGGCTAGTGGCTAATTTTTTTTGTAAAATACCAACCAATAGATACACACACAAACAAAATCCATCTAAGGCGTTGTTTGTGTTATGACTCATGTTTAATGAGTAACAACTCTGGTCATGAGTGGTCATGAGCACTGGTTACTTTGACCTAACAGACGCTCACGGAAGCCAGTGTGTCTCTGGGTGTGTGTTAAGCACCAAATTTTAATAGGATAAAAGATTAGATTGGGATGGGATTAACCGTACAGTCACAGCCGACTCTCGGTCACTTGATGGATCATCGATCTCCACACATTTCTGTCCTTCATCGATGTGATCTATGAAGTATTTTGATATTTTTATTCGGGGTGGAACCGGTGTGCAGCTGTTACCAGTTACACGGCTGGGGTGTCAAAGTCAATGACAATTTGGAGACGCCAATTAACCTAGCATGCATGTATTTTGACTGTGGGAGGAAACCGGAGTACCTGAAGTAAACCCACGTAGACACGGGGAGGACATGCAGACTCCACACAGAAAGGACCCAAGCCGCTCCACCCTAGGATTGGACCCGGGACCTTCTTGTTGTGAGGCAGTGGTGCTACCCACCAAGCCCCCGTGCTGCCCACTTTTATGCTTACTGTAGCATATATCTATAATATATGTCTCAAGGACCTAATAGTTTTTTTAATAGTGCTTTTCGTTGTAAGACTCTCATGCTACTGCATAGTAATCGTGTATTCAGAAGACAGGCTGACATTCTGACTAGTGCTATGTTAGGTAGGCAGTCTGAGGTAACGGGTGAGAAAGTGATAGGGGTCTGCTAGAGCCAGACCTTGGGTGCATTATGAGTTTTCAAGTCCCTGTTTCTCAGTGCCAAAACTGACAGACTTTAAAAAAAAGTGTGGTGTTTTGTGGACTTCTTCCAGCTTTTACGTGCCAAAGCCAGCACTTTAGGAACAATGCCAGCTCCGTGTGTGTCTATTAGTCCCTAACTACAGAACAAGGGAAGAAAACCCAAACAGCAGTGTCAAAAGGGGCTCTGGAGAAACCCAGCCTTAGGCAATGTTTCTTTCATTCACATATTATCTTGGTACGGGAAACATTTGGAGAGCAAAGCCTTGACAGGCCTGAGTTATATTTCTCTATAAAGAAGCGACCTTAGACATACAGTTCTGGGGACTAATGTGGGAGGAACTACCACTCAACAGCTGATGGGTAAGAGATCACTTTGACAAACCTTTGTCAAGTGCTGAATACAGAGTCACATTCACAAATGCCACTTAAAGGCTTTAATGTGCAAAAAGGAAGCCACAATAAACCATGCCCAGGAGCAGCTTTGACTTCTCTAAGCTCGAAGGCATGTGGGACGGAGCATCACAGAGTGGTAACGTGTATTGTGGTCAAATAAATCGTATGAATCTTTTTTGGAAGAAATGGAATATGTGTGCTCTGGACCAAAGACAAAAGAGACAATCCAAGCTGTTAACAGTCCAAAAGCCAGTCATGTCATTGCATGGGGCTGTGTCAAATCACTTGGCAAAATCATTTGCACTTCTCTGGTGGCAGCATTAATGCAGAAAAGTACATTAAGTAACTAGAGTAACATATGCTGCCTTAAATATGACATGTTTTTCAGGACGTCAGCACATGTCATGCTCACAGTACAAAAGCATGGCTGCAGAACAAGAGGGTACGGGTACTGGACGGGGCTGCCTTCAGTCCTGACCTGTCCCCAATAGAGACTGGAGAACTTTGAAACAAAAATGTGACACTGTTGTACACCTGAAGTGTGTTTGCAGTATGAATGGGACAAAATAACACCTCGTTGTTTGGTATCCTCTGTGCCAAAACATATTTTAAGAGTTGTGAGAAGGAACGACAACATGTGGTAAATTGTTTAACATCCCAATGTTTGTTGGATTGCTAGAATGGGTGTGTATTAACAAATGAAATGAACTTGAGCAGACAAAACATGAAATATCTTGGGTTCATAACGTCTGAAAATGAAATAAAAAACAAAGCGTCAGCAACACTGCATTTTCATTTGCAGTTTCCATACTGTACCAGCTTTTTCTGCTTTACAATTGAACTAAGCAGTTTAGGGTAAGTAAGTCTTGTTTGAGGATAAAAAGAGTGCCAGTGCTATTATTAGATCTCAACAACATTCTGATTAGTAGTCCAAACCATTAAGCCAACCGTCTCCTTGTGTGCAGGTAACCTTAGTTTGTATTAGATTGAAAGTAGAAGGCATGAATAATTAATCAGTTTGCTTCATTAGGAATCAGCAATTGGATTAAACTCAGTCCGATTAACAAAATCTTTGCAATACAGGATTGCAACGGGCAGCAGAAAAATCAATCGAAAGCACAACATCCCAGTGTGATCTGCCAACCTTTCCTCACTAAAAGCACAGCATCAAACCAATAGGTAAGCTTCCATCAAAGCGACCAGACCTATACGAGACACACATTTCAGTTAGATCTAGACGACATACTTATCAAATATTTAGGCGTAATTTATGCTACTTCACTCAAGGTAATGGATACATTTTATGTAAAATCTCTGGGGCTGAAGCAAAGTGTGAGGCTGATTTGGGAATGGAAGATTGAGAGAACGTTTGGGGAATAAAGGCAGACACTGAATAGAGAGCATAATGCCCACTCGACTGGGATGAAAGCCTGACGTGCTGCTACTTTAATTCTCATGCAGTCTGCGGACTCTCGTCCATAATGAATGAGGCAGATCAATAGACATCAACCTGCCACCTTGACAGCTAGCCAGCGGAGAAGATCCCTACATCATCCGGCTAAGAGACACACACACACAGAGGAACAGGCTACGGTTTTAAAGCTCATCGGTCATCGCAAGTCATTCTGTACTGGGGGGGAAAATGAACATGCGACAATTTACCCGAGGATCAAAAGGGCATCTTTCCCTTTTAAAGTTGCTTTATCTATTATGCCTGCTCTTCATCTGTAGAGATGACAAAGAGGCATTCTTCTAAGCCTCGCCTTTAAAGTGCACTGTGAGAGAGCGCTCAAGCCGCCGATGCTTTTAGTGATTCGCACGCTTTAATTTTACATCACAGACTAATTCAGCCTGGAGGAGGAGGGCTAAGGTGGAAAGGGCAGAGAGCAGGGGACTGGACGTTCCTTAGCCTTACCGAAACACACCAAGCTCTTCTTCAACAGGAATATGTCACCATGGAAACCTGCTTCCAAAGTGCACTCTCTTGTGGATATGACTCGAGAGTTGGTCTTTATGGTATTCATGGTAAATCAGCAGCAGACCATTACTACATAAACTACATTCCTTCTAGGGCTGTGCTAAAAAATCGATACGGCAATACATCATTATATTTATTTCCATGTATTTTTTTAAACGACATCGATTTTCAGGTCAAAAAGTCTATTTGCTTTGAAGGAAGATAAAACACGTTTTAAGTGGAATGTAGAGGTCGCAGTGCAGTGTTTCGGCTCAATTTGTCCGCTGAATTTTCCATGTGATGTAATGTATTAAGACGACTCAGATCACACACCGTAACTTGTATTTCAGCTGTCTTTATATTATCAGTGAACTATTTGAAATCGCAATGTATCGTGAAGTCCTTTCCAAGTCCTTCTCAATTCCTTCCCAATTTGTGTTTTTTTTCCATAACGAGGTTTGCTGAGTAGGTTTTTGTGCTGGTAGCTTGGCTGGTTTAGGTTTGTCCTGGACAGCTCCTATGATTTGTCATAATTTTCATTCAATTTCCGCACAGTAGTTCACAGATAAAATACAGTAAAATACGTTAGTTGATAAGCCGACATAGTTTGCAGATTGCCCTCTTTTAAAAAACATCCATCTTTCCATAGCCAAGACACGCCCATGCAGGGGAGGATGAGCCGCAACTAGCAAATAAGTCTAATTATACAGACTGTCAGGATGGTGGTGTCTATGTTTGTCTCCTGGAGCGGTTTACTTATTCTTTTTACCTTCATAAAATGTGCTTATGTAGCACGCTACATTGATTTGTTGTAGTCTATCCTAGATGACGAAGTCAATATGTGAAGTCTTACACCTTGTTTTTGACAGTTTTTTTTTCAGCGAGAGACAAAGTCGATAATGTCAGCTCAAATATCATTAAAACTATTAATATATTATTATAGACAATAAACATTAGACACCCCTACTCCATACATAAACCCCATACAGCATTTACGGGGGCACATGAAAACCAAATAAGCCAAGTTGTTACGGAATAGGAGGGAGGACCCAAGGATGTGGGAAAGGGGATCAAACGACGTCTAATAAAAATAAGGGATAACCCAAAAGGGCAGAGCAAAAGGCTCTCCAAAATACAGAACACAAAAAAGGGAAAATAACCAAAAAAGGCAGAGCAAAAGGCTCTGCAAAATACAGAACACAAAAAAGGGCAAATCACGCAGCTGTGGTGCGTCCCGAGTGGGAATGACACCTACCGCTGACAAGTGGCGCGGAGAAGCTCCAGAACACCAGGGGGCGAGTCCAAGCATTAGTGTGCTGAGAGCGCTGAAGAAGCTGTTCGGGGCGTGTCCCAAACGGAGCAGCCAACCGAACGGAGTAATGCTAAACAGTGCGGAGGAGTGAGGCAAAGCCTCAGGAAATCCTGGTATTTCCCTGACCAGCTACGTTACCTCAGTGGTTTCCCCCTTACTCATTCGTCGGCAATAAAAAGCCCCGGGATGTCACCGACTAAGCTCTGAAATAGACGCATTCAAAATTGCAATCGCTGACGTCTACAAATTGAGTGTGACGACGTGACACCGAATAATGCTAAGACCCGCTTGTCAGCTCTGTAAGTTTGCTTACAAAGATTAGGGAATGTTTCATTTTGAAATAAAATGTAGTAAAAGTGTAGTTTATTTTGGACAGTAGTTTTCTGACCACCACCTTCTTCCATTTAGTATCCTCCATTATTGTATCTCCAGCCAGGCAGGGACGGATGTGATGGATGCTATGTTGTAAATTATTGACACTCAGATGCGCCTCAAGCCTCAATTGGTTTGTGCAATTGGATTCCAATCGAATATCAGTGCGAATTGGTGTGCATTTACACCCATTTTTCTTTCCTTAGCCCAATATGGATACAATCCTGATAATCACGAGACATAAAAAACAGAGTATAAACAAAATGATAGACTTATCCAAAGGTACAAACCTTTGTCTCTGGACGTGTGCAGCATCAACATTCATTCATTCACTATCTTCCGCTTAATCCAGCCGGTGCCCACCTGGCAACTCTGGACCCAAGGGCAGGAACAACCCTAGACGGGGCACCAAGCCATCATAGGGCACACACACAGTCATGCACACAGTTACACACTAAGGGCCACTTTAGAGACACCAATTTACCTAACACGCATGTCTTTGGACTGTGGGAGGAAACCAGAGTACCCGGAGTAAACCCACACAGACATGGGGAGGAGATGCAGACTCAGGGTGGGTGGGTGCTACCCACCGAACCACCGTGCCGCCCCTGCATCAATATAAACTACTCAAATATTAGACCAACCAGTTTAACTTTATAGTCATTTTGTTTTAGCAAAACACTGTTTACCAGAACCTAATCAACAAAATAATGCATTTCAGTTATTCACAGGATCCAGTTTATACCTTGAAGTTTATTAATAACAATGTATAAATTTTCTTATTTTCTAAGCTTACTCTTAAGGCAACAGGCAATTTTTATCAGAGCAGCACTACTCTGTCTGAGCAGCATTCATCTTTAATCAGCAATGAAAAATCTTTGATTTGACTCCTTTTCATTTTTTCTAGTCAACCAAAGCCAAAATCCATTATGTGATCGGGGAAACAAATTTCCTTACATTCTGAACATGCTAATCAAAACCGATCTTAGTAAAATGATTTCTTATATGTTGGCTTTGACATGTTCAAAAATAAAGAGCTCCTGTTAAAATACACTGAATGAAACACATTTTTTTTCCTGTGAAGTGCAAATGAATACCATTATGAAGTAGCAACTGAAGCAAAACAAATTATTTTTGATAAATGAACTCAGACGATTGGAAGCACCAAAAAACAAAAACACACATAACACTTAATTTCAGTTGGTGAAAATGAAACGAATGATGTTAATAAGTGAGTGGGGAATGATGCCATGCAATAGACCGGCACTCTGTCCTGGGAATGGTGGGTTCTTCTCTGTAACCTCAACCTCCCTACTGATAACAACGTGTCCATGGTCTGGTCTTTTTTGACCAGATTCACACATCATCATCACGGGAAACACCCTTGATGTCACCTTCCCCAAGTCTTTGCCCCTTCCAATACCTCATAACACCTCCTTAGATTGTTCTCTCATCTTCGTCATCTCCTGAACACACTGCCACCGACACTCTCTGCAACACGCTCCCCAAATCTCTGGACTCCCTCCACCCTCTCATTTCCATGCCAGCAAAATTCTGCTCTCCTCAAAGTAATTGAAGTGCTGTATAGAGCTAAGAAAAATTCCACGTCTTCCGTATTTTTGGCATGTCTGCTGGAAGCAAAACAAACCTGTTCAACCGAATCAAAAAGAAGCAGCACAAACAGTAAAGAACAGCACTGATATCTACTCAAACTGCAATTATATTTTAATCCAAAAAACTGCATCCATTTATTTTCCACTTCTAGTAATTTAAGGTCTAGCCAACTTCAGAACCATATTTGATTTTAAAATATTTGTGTTCTTGTATTGTTCATTTACACCTACAACTTGGTGAGGTAGTGCACTTGACTAAAGTTAGTTTAAAACTGTTATTATTAGTAACAAGTGCTTTTCTTATTTCTGTTCTTTCATTAGTTACATTTTTACTACATTACATTTTTTATCTGCATTATACCTGAGCATATTTGATCCCTAAAGTGTGATTGCACAGTGCGCCTACCCGATCGGGGTACGCTGAACAGTGCTAAGGTCAGGGATGAAGAGATGTGCATGAGCACAGAAAACATCAGCTGACTCCGTAAAAATCCTGTTATTAGTAGCTGGAAATTGCTGTGTTTGTGCACTGGCACAATTCACATTTATGTAATTTATCAGACGTCCTTATCCAGAGCGACTTGCAATGAATACAGTCTTACAATCCAAGCAATTGTCGGTTAAGGGCCTTGCTCAGGAACCCAACTGTGGCAGAGACTGGATTAAAACCCTGGACCTTCTGGGTTTTAATCCCCATAGTCCAGTACCTTAACCATTAGGCCACCACAGTCCCACACAACACAAGGCAAAAACAACTTGAATTAATCATTACAATATTGTGGATCATGATCCAGGTTCAAAATTAAACACAAACGTTTTGGTAGCTTCACACCCTGATTTCTGTTTTAAGTCCAGGACTTATAGGACAGTCTCTGAACCCTCTGTGGCCCTGTTGCAGCGGGTACTAAAATTGAAAGAATGATAATATGTTATCTGGCACTGTGACTGGGTAATCATGTTACACATTACGTATTCAGCTTGTCTACATAAATTAAGATGGCAATATTTCAAAATATGTGAGCCCTAGAGGTGTTTAGTGATAGGGGGAAAAGATTAAAGTCTGCCTTCCCCAGAAATGCTGAACAGAACGTGAATGGCGTCCACAGTTTGTTTGTATTGTAATGTGGCTATTGCGTGACTTTGTATTATAAAGTCTATATAATATAGTACAATATTTTTATATACTACTATATTATAAATATATTCTGGCCCTGTTCTCACAGCCTTAGTTTACAATTTAATAACGTCAAAAGAGCAGTTGAGGTATGTATACACATATGGTTATGATTCCCTATGATAACTGATGTGTAGGCAATGACCTGGCGACCTCTTTGACCTCCAGAGCAGTTCTCTGGATCTGCCACATGCTCTATTAGACAAGACTTTTGAAAAGGGCTTGGGCATTTCTTAAACCATTAGGCATTCAAACTGATTTTCAAGGAAGAAAATAATGATTACACATGGAACAATGCTCTGGGAAAGCTCACAACAAACACTGCTGCAAATACATACACATACAAAAGCACACAAGCCTCTGAATTTTAGCTCAACGACACTGCCTTCTGAACGGCAATTTTTTTTTTTGCACTGAAATGTCTTTCATAATTCCAATCTATTCTGTAAATCCAATTCTCAATCCAAGTCACAGCACCACAAACTTTGGTAAACCTTTAAACCCTGGGTCACATTGTTCCCATTTTTCCACAGCAATATAAACATAATTTTCTGACAGCATGGACCTACATACATACAAATAAGCCTGTCCAATTACAAAGACTGCAAAGGGACAACCGCTGTGCTGGAGGGTTCAAACTTTTGCTCTTGGTGGCATTTCTGTGCTGAGCCTCAATCTGCTCCACAGTTCCCCGGAGTGCTCTTTACCTCCAAAGGCCATTTTCCCCACGCCATCCATCATACCCTGGTTGACAGCACCAATCTCCCCAACGTTGCTTGTCGAGACAAAATTACCACCTGGACACCACAGCCTGCTAAATGAGACAAAGTAGTCAGCCCTACTGTTCTATTCTGCTGGATTCTTTGCGATTAGCACAATTTTGCATCCACTTTTGATTTTTGTTGCGACTGTAATGGTAAAATCAGCCACCAATACGGTAACACCAGCAGCAGGATGAGTGCACCTTAAAAGGTCAATTATTGGCTAGACTATAATGTGTGTGAAGAACTTTTGGTTCTTCACCAAATTACATAATGTTGTGCTAAACTGTAGAACGGTCACTAGACGTTTCCACTTTTGTGCTACATTTATTAAGAAGCAACATCAACAACCCCAAACCCACAGACAGCTTGCGGGATTATTTAAACAGAAGATGTGAAATAGGTCGAGACGGTGAAGTGCTTAGGGCACTTGGCTGTAGACCACAAGGTCGAGGGTTTGAATCCCAGCTCTTCCAAGCTGCCACTGTTGGGTTCTTGAGCAAGATGATTAAGCTACAACTTCTTGGATTGTAAGACTGTACCAGACTGTACAAGTCACTCTGGATCTGCATCTGTTAAGAATGCAATTGGAGGAATAGACAGCCGTCACCGTGGTTGAGGCATTACATGAACTAGAGGGGCTCAGCATTGAGAACCAGTGATCTCTCTGCTAAGTCACTCTGGTTATATACCACCTCTGGCAAGGTGAGGGCTGTCAGTTACAGAGTTGTTCCACATGTCTGGTGCAAAAGGATAGACCAAAATAAAACAAAATAGCAGTTTGCCTTCAACCTATATTTAAGCAATAGAACACAGCTGCGATTTGGTCGCAGGTACCAAGTTGAGTGCCATAGATAATCATAATACCACTTTCCCTCTGGTGTTCCATTGGTTTTGTACTGCAGTTATTTTTTTCACAATAAAGTAAAGAAACAAAAACCATACATACCCAAAAAAGTTGGGACAAGTAGCAATAAGTGGCTGAAAAAAGGAATTTGAGCATATAACGAACAGCTGGAAGACCAATTAACACTAATTAGGTCAATTTACAACATGACTGGGTATAAAAAAGAGCTTCTCAGAGTGTCAGTGTCTTTCAGAAGCCAAGATGGTAAGAGGATCACCAATTCCACCATTGTTGCG
>JAUZSU010144205.1:0-27028 GCA_034780255.1 Parotocinclus maculicauda | reverse complement strand
GGCCTAGATGTTAATTAAATAAATACTTAAAAGTATATTAAATTATAGCAAAATTAGGTAAATAACAATTTAAATCAGTAACTAATTAATAATAAAATTTTAATTAGTAATAAAATAAATAAACTAAATTATAAAACAAAATAGATTATAAAATAAGTCCTCGGTGGGAAATCCTTGGAAGCACATCGTCTCCTAATGTCCAAACACAATCAGATTCAAACCTTGGGTGAGGGAACACGTATATTTGTACATGTGTTGGCCAACAGCTGGGTTTTGGGTTCGAAGCTACGTTCGTCCAAGCTATTCCCACGCAAACCCGTTAACCCCACAACAAATGACAATCAAAAAACTGAAACACAACATCCCGAGTGGAGTGGTCTTTTTAATCAACGTGAAATTGTACGTTTAACTAAAGGACGGTTAAAAGGCAACTGAAACACACCAGATGTGTTAGGACCCTGCCTCTATTAAAAGCTTCGGTCCGACCATTAAGCTGAGCGGCGAGGCTTTTATCTGTTCTGAGCCTAATTTACAAACCCGTTCTCAAACGATTTGCTTTACGCACACACGCCCGTTCGGTGGCCATTAAAGCTCCCAGAGTAACTGCTTGTTTGGACGAGGAGCCCTAAGTGTGTTTTTGAAGGGGCTCGTGAAACGGCCTATTTTTATAAGGCGCCGTTAAAAGAGAGCCGGACCCTGGCACGCTCGGTAAAATCTCAGCGATGCCACAGTCCTCTCCCGCTCTCATGTGTCCCTGACCTGTCTGCCCTGGAGGTGAGAGCCAAAGATAATGTTTGGCCTCCTCGCCCTCCACCTTCTCCTTCTCTTTGTCCTCAGCGCCCCCGTCTGCTTCCCCAAAGTATTTCTGCTGGTCCAACCCTGTTTACGTTTACGTTCACACCGCTAACGCCTATCAGACGCCCAAACAAACAAGACGGGTCGCTGAACTTGCGGAACGATGCTCGAGGTGATCGAGTGGCCATGCCGGGAATATTTCTAGGAATAGGATATTGCCTTCTTCCTTGCCGTCTGTTGCGTCTGTGCTTCCCTCCGAAAGGTTCCCATTCTTTAAAAGCTTCCTAAAAACGACATACGGCTGCGGTTATTAGGATCCCCAGGGTAACGTTAACTCATTTGCTTTGCTTGACCCTGTGAATGATTTGGGCTGTATCCAAAATGGTCCCCTCTTCACAATTCTACTGTTTGTAGATACTGTATGTGTTTGAGAGAGATTTTATTTTGTTTAATGCCATAAATTACTATAAATAACCTTTATTTGCATTAATGACAAGAGCATTTATTCACTGGAAATGACAGCTGGTCAAAATGACAACGAAGACGCAGCATTTGCAGCATCCTTGATTAACAACACTAATAATAATACAAAAACACGTTTAGGTTCATATTTTAAACCAAACAGTACTAATGTTATAAGTTAGGAAAGTTCAGAAATCAATATTTCAATCCCAGCTTTCATGTTTCTTGTGCTTTAGGTCAATAAATCAGATCTGGTTCAGGTGATCCTAATCAGTAGGTTATTAAATAGAATCAGGTGTGTGTGTGCTGGAGTTTATCAGATACTGCAGGAGTGGAGTGGTCACTTAATTTTTCCAGGGTAGTAAAGCATTTGTAGGATATACGTCACACAAGCACACACGTGCTATTTCTTTTAAAAGCATGAATATTTTTGCATTGGATACGCAAACCAGATTCAAACAGGTACTGAATTATTATTACAAAAGTAATGAACATTTTATGGAAGCTCATACTCTCCATTCGTAGGACTGGTGTAACACTAGTTTAATAAAACAGGCATTTGTTTAACATTTACAGCACTTTAGCAGACGCCCTTATCCAGAGCGACTTACAATTAATATAGACTTACAATCCAAGCAGTTGTGGGTTAAGGGCCTTGCTCAGGGACCCAACTGTGTCAGAGGTGGGATTTGAACCCTAGACCTTCAGGTCCATAGTACAGTACCTAAACCACTAGGCTACCACAGTTTAACAACACTAATAATAACATAAAAGCACTAATAGTGACAGAAACGACACATGTAAGCAAGAACAGCGTTAAAACTGTTTATTAACTGATATCGAACCTGCTTGCCGGTTAACAGACAGCTATCTACATTTCCATTAGATGCATGTTTATCAAAAATACGATTAAATATAATTAGAGAACTTATTTATTTAAGTAAGAGCTGCTGGGATCTTACTCGCTGTGAGCTACTAGACATGGGTGCTGTAAACAGACGCTCATTAAAAACCGCGTTGAATATTTCTAATGGTACGTAGGCATGGTTTCAGGATATGTTTAAACAGTAAATGTTTACACACTTTGAATCAGAACTTGGACCAAACTGAACTAACTCAACCAATACTGGAAGGCTAAAAGCTGAACCCCGCTTCTCCGTGTCCGTTTTAAGACTGAGTATCTTATCTCCACCCTCTCTCTCTCTCGCCCTTTTCCTGAAGGTATCTGGCCAAGCTTTCGTCGGTGGGCAGCATCTCGGACGAGGAGACCTGCGAAAAGCTGCGAGGCCTGATCCAGAGGCAGGTGCAGATCTGCAAGCGTAACGTGGAGGTGATGGACGCGGTCCGCAGAGGCGCCCAGCTTGCCATCGACGAGTGCCAGTATCAGTTCCGCAACCGGCGGTGGAACTGCTCCACGCTGGACAGCATGCCCGTCTTTGGCAAGGTGGTCACGCAAGGTACGGTCCGACTGTAGCATGAGCACTTTGCCTATGATCTGAATCTTAGATTCCATTCTAATAACGCTTGGACCATCCTTGACAGGCACGAGAGAGGCGGCTTTCGTGTACGCCATCTCGGCGGCGAGCGTGGCCTACGCGGTGACCAGGGCGTGCAGCAGTGGCGAGCTGGAGAAGTGCGGCTGCGACCGTAACGTGCACGGCGTAAGCCCAGAGGGTACGCCGTTTTGGAACACCCTTTACACCTGGCTATTACTCAAATAGACAGAGGTTCATTGAAGCTACAAAGACCCTGTCATAAGCCATAAAGGCGCTTGTCATGAACGATTATTGGAGAATGTAGAAGGAGCTCTCATTTTGCTGTGTGACTCTCTGTAGGTTTCCAGTGGTCAGGGTGCTCTGACAACATCGCCTATGGCGTCGCCTTCTCCCAATCCTTCGTGGATGTCAGGGAGAGAAGCAAAGGCCAGTCGTCCAACCGAGCCCTCATGAATCTTCATAATAACGAAGCGGGGAGGAAGGTAAGGCATGCCGAATCCTAATCGGACGTCATTCCAAAGCATGTAGTGAACCGCTGCCTTCTAGACTGATAAGCCACGGCGTGTACTAACCTCGCTCCGTTTGCGAGAAAAATATAGTCTCAAGGTCAAGTCAAGCCGATAGATTGGACGTGGGAGAAACTCCAGGTCACATTACAACAAGAAGCCTCCACACCTGCTTGGAGCAGGAGGTAGTAAATCCTGTCTGACACAATTAGGGCTCAGGACAAGCTCATTTATCAGACGGAGCTCAGTGAGGGAATTCTAGCAAAGAATAAAGTGCATTAGGACGTCTTCAGAGAATAAAATAGGCAGCAGGCCTGTTTTGCTATCATTTAAAAGGGCCACCTGTTACCAAGCACGACCAGTTTTCCCCCTATAGCCAGTCTGTATGAATATGTTCTCTGTTAATGTTTAAACTTAGTGTAATTCTCACATCTATCGTCTAAAATGCCCAAGCAGCTAAGGCATATTTTTGAGTCTTGATCCTTCAGATGATTAGGGCGTTTTTCCTTGCCACTGTCGCCCTAGGCTTGCTCAATTTGGGACTGGTCTTAGAGAACAGAAAATTGTAAGACTGATGAGAACACTACAAAAATGTATGCGGCCGTCATTTCCGTCATTCATTTAATAAAATGTTTCACGTTATTTTCGATGCTTGCCTTGTCAGCTCTTACAACCTAAGAGAAGTGACAAGCTATCTTAGAATGTAACGATTTCAAGAATACCACTTGTCAAGTCAAGTCAAATTTATTTCTATAGCACTTTTAACAATGGAGCATTGTCTCAAAGCAGCTTTATAATCTTATATTATTTTAAAAGGCCAATCCCAAATTGAGTAAGCCTAGGGCGACAGTGGAAAGGAAAAACTCCTTGAAAGTAGTAGGAAGAAAGCTTGGGAGGACCAAGACTCAAAATGGGACCCGCCCTCTATGGGTGGCCTTGATGTTAATTAAGTAAATACTTAAAAGTACAGTCGAATCGGGTTAATAGGACGACCGGTTAATGGGACCAGCCGCTTATTCGGACCAAATCCTAAAGTACCGAAACAAATCCTATTAAATACGTGTAATGTTATTCGCTTATTTGGACCAAAACTCCGCTTAATCGGAACAAATTGGAATTATTATTCTTACTGGAATTTAGTAAGAACTTGTTTTTTTAACAGTGTTATGCTTCGCATGCTGAGTACCTATACATTGTGTTGTAGATCATTTCGCAATTTTTTTTTTTCAATGAACAAAGTTTGTAATCAACAGTAGTTATTAAATATGTTACATAGCACGTCCCTTCTTGTAACATAGGGCATGTTCGTTTAATCGGACCAGCTGGCTATTAGGACCAAAACGATTGCATCCCAATGTGGTCTGATTAACCGGAATCGACTGTATGCTTTACTTATGTAAAAGCAGGCACACACACTATATTGCCAAAAGTATCGCTCTTTTACCTTCACACATATATAGGTGTTCGTAGTCGTAATCCATATGGTTTAATGTGATGTTGACTCACCCCTACAGCTTTTCAGCTCTTCTGGGAATGCTTTCCACAAGGTCAGACACTGATGTTGGACACTGATATCTAGACCGACTTACAACTTACAGTTCAAGCGAATGTGGGTTAAGGGCCTTGCTTAAGGTCTGCAGCTTTGGTCTAGGTGGGATTTAAAGTCTGGACCATTAGGACCATCAGGTCCTTAACCACTAGGCTAGTCCCAAGAAGACCTGGCTCACAGTCTCCAGTCTCACAGTCTCTTAATTCATCTCTTAATTCTTCAAGGGAACAGTTTGGGGATGGCCCCTTCCTGTTCCAACATGACTGAAGACCAGTCCACAAAGCAAGGTGCATAAAAAGTCCTGACCTCAACCTGACAGGACATCTTTGGGATGAATTAAGGTGGAGGTTCTTGTTTTTAAGTCAAGTCTGCCGGCATGCTGCATAAGTGCTGCTGAAGTATGGCAAAGCACATGTTGCAAACAGATTAAAGTGAATGGATTGCATCTTAATTCATGGATTGCTCCTTAATTCATCCCAAAGATGTTTGTAGAAGCAGTCTGCAGGTCTAGATGTTTGATTTTATTAACTTGTTCCCATTAAAGTGATTGACCTGAATTCAATTATTTAGATGGGGTGAGTGAAAACTTTTGGCAATATAGTGTATATACACATGCAGAAGTAGAAAAGCTACTAAAAATACTTGAAGTAAAAAATAACAACTATCTGTTTAAAAAACCTATGCAACAAGATTTTGGAAGCAGATTGTGTGTTAATAAGGGCAAGAGGTACAGATCCATGGCACTGAGGATACATAATGTCTGTACTACAACTACATGAATCATATGCAGATATCATTCAAATGACCTTCTCTTATTTAGCTAGCCACATCAAAACAACAAAAACACGTTCAGATGCGAGGCACCAAATACTTGTGATTTTTAAATAAGTGCTGCTAAATCGCTCATAACAAGATGCCAGTATTTTGTAATGTAGTGTCATGATATTTATTTAAATAGTTGACAGATGATCACAACCTCCAGCTTCAATTGTTTAGAGTAGTTCTCAGCTAGAGTACATAGAGTACAAAATACTTATCCAAAACATTTAGAGTTACTACAACTGCTCACAAATTTAGGCCATACTTCAAAATGAAATATTCCCTATTTTTGTGAGCAGTGTATATACATGTTTAAGATATACCTCTTATATCCATAACAGAAATAAAAAGTAACTGTCCCAGGAAAAAAATACAAAAACGTAGTGTCTGATTAATAGAAACAGGGGAATGTGTATTCAGTTTTTTTTGGGAGTAGAATGCATCCCAGAAATTGAACCAGGGACCTGTGGAACTCTTAAGCAACAAAACTAACCACTGTGCCACCTTTTGTTGCAATAATTTTCCTAAAATTATTGATGAACCTCCATGGTCAAGTGATAATTTTAACATTTTAAAATGCACAATAAATATCATTAGGCACTGTCATTTTTCATGTGTCTGGCAAACTCAATATGTAATGGAGTACATATAGCCACTGACCAAAAGTGTAATTCCTCTTCCCCTGTTGCATCATCATTCTTGAGTAATAATATAGTGAACTAGGCAGCTGTAGTTTACTTAGTTAGTAGACCTTTAAAACAGCCAGAACAGAGGACTTATTGAGGCCAAACAAACATATTAATTTATTGACACTGTTAACAATTTATTGCTGAATTAGAGCTAAGGTATGATCGTGTATTGAGAAAGAAAGTTGCTACAAAGTGAAGTAATGTTATTTTTCTTTCCAGCAATTGTTGTGTACAGACTTCCATGGACATGGAAGTGCAGTAAGCTGATGATGAAGTTTATCCATGCAGGGCTGAATATACTGGCCTTCATCCTGGCTGTCATTTCTCTTGCAGCAGTGTTTGATTATCATAATGTACAAAATATTCCAAATATGTACAGTCTGCATAGTTGGGTGGGGTTAGCTGCCATGCTTCTCTACTCAATACAGGTATTTTACACATTATTTTTCATATCAGCAGATACACACAGATATTGCTTACATTGTTCCTGTACATTGAATATTTTGTGTTCTCTTTTACTTTCCTGAAACTAAACAGATTGTGCTCGGCGTTAGCATCTACCTTCTACCAGTGAGTGCGGGATATTTGCGTGCTGCGTATATGCCGATCCATGTTTTCAGTGGCCTGTTTATCTTTGCTATTGTGATTGGTGCTGCGCTAATGGGCATCACTGAGAAGCTTATATTTGCCCTGTAAGTGTGCATAAATAACTGTTATTGTTATTGCAGTCCTAGAGTGTATGGAAAAAATTACACGGTATAAGTGGCCGGTTCATAAAAAGTGGCAACATCATGCAAACTATGTAATTAGTGATATAGTCAGTATGTTTGCAGTTTGTTTGCACAAACTCACAGAGGTCAGACTGAAATAAGGTCTCAACATGACTGTTAGTTTTACTTCTAGGAAAATGTAGCTCTAGGTAAAAAGCTGTTCAGGACTTCATCTATACTGCTCACAAAATAAGGGGGTACTTCAAAAGGAAATATCTTTTTGTTTTTGTGAGCAGTGTACTTCCACAATGTTGATACTTGTTGTGGGACTGTGGTAGCCTAGCGGTTAAGGTACTGGCCTCTGTACCAGAAGGTCCAGAGTTCAAATCCCACCTCTGCCAAGCTGCCACAGTTGGGCCTTTGAGCAAGGCCCTTATCCCACCATTGCTTGCATTGTAAGACTGTATAAGTTGTAAGGCGCTCTGGATAAATGGCGTATGCTAAATGCCGTAAATGTAAATGATACGTTCTGAGTCAGCACTGAGTTCTTTATGATCAAGAATTTGGGTGGTCATTCATTATAACAGAAACGAAGAGGTAAGAGTGCGTTTTATGGCAGGGATGCACTGATCCAGTTCGATAGCGATACCGATCCCAAAACAGACTTTGGCGATACCCGATACTGATCCGCTACCCTTGTTCAGTTGTGACATAGGGTACACATTTGAGCTCCAGATATCTGTCATGAGGCTCATTATTTTGACATCTTTTATCTGTTCTGATACATGTCTACATGCTTTCTTGTACAGTTCTAACTAAGTAGTTACTGAAAAATATTTTTGGGTAGCAATGGAAGCCCTCATGTTTGAATAGGTTGGGCATGCAAAACCATTGCAGTTAATTGTCTCTTCATATTTGCTCATTCTTCTATTTGTTTTTTGAACGTCTTTGTGTAGCAAGAAATAACTCAGTACAGCAGACTGGCTCGCTCCATGTTGTTTTTCTTCTTATTACGTCAAGTCTGCCGGCATGCTGCATAAGTGCTGCTGAAGTATCTCAAAGCACACGTTGCAAACAGATTAAAGTGAATGGATTGCTCCTCTAGATCAGATAATCCAGCTAATTTTCTTAATATCAGGAGAGATATACAATCCTAATATCAAATCAGTGCATCCCTAGTTAAGAGTAAATACTCTAAACTAAAATACACATTATAGTGGATATTCAGATAGCAGTGTTTTTACAACTTTATATGAAAATGTAAAAAGATATGAATCTACTTTTATTTTTTGATGAATCCTTTTTGTATTTATGCACAGGAAGGATCCAAAATACAAAGATTTTCCTCCAGAGGGTGTATTTGTGAACATTCTTGGCTTGTTAATCAGCATATTTGGAGGATTCGTCCTGTGGCTCGCCACTCGACCATCCTGGAAGAGACCAAGTGAGCAGCTTCTCCGCCAATTGAACAGCAGTGAAATGGTTCCGGTAGACAAATCTACGTCTGTGAGATCAGATACTGAGCCCAGATTCTCGGAGGAGAAGTGATTAAACAGAGAGTTTAGTACCAGTTAAAAAGAGGATTGGTCAATCTGCTGAGTTTATCGTTTTAAAGAAGGTAGCATCTCTTTAAATGTCCATCTTAAACACAGTTTTAGGCAAAATGACTTTACCCCATGGATAGGTTTAGACTATACAAATATATATATATATATACACACACACACACACACACACACACACACACACACACAGTGTGTTGTTACATAATAGATGCATTGAAGGAAGAAGGAAATCAGATGATATAGTAGGAAATGTTACTAACATTACTATCCACTGCTGTTTTTCTGCAATAAACATTCCAAACATAGTTATTAATAATGTGAATTTATACTTACTTTACTAGAACTTAGTACTTGACTGTTGCAGGTTTGTCTCTGTCCTTAAGCTGCACATGATATAAGAGTAATACAGTAGAAAACGTAGCTGGAAAATTATGTATAGACTTTAAAATGTTCACATTGGTTTTGCTGCCAGTGTCATTATGTGTCAGTGTTGCAGTAGATTAATGCCTGAAAAATTGAAGAGGAAATGTGTATCTCCAGCCAGTTTCTATGAAAATCAGGTTATATTAATTACCTCCATTTGTTTAGTCACCTATTCAAATGCTGGGTTATAGACAAATTGAAATCTATATTTTATAAAACAATATTTGTGTATGAGAAATATCTGTGAAATTCCATTTAAAGGCCACCTATGTACACTCACTGACAAAAATATAAGTCGTCAAGAAAGAGTTGTTGGAATCGACTGAAACTTTATATGTATGAATGTAACGATGATATACAGTATGTAAGTGTTTGCAATTTTGAAGAAAAAGGATAGGTTTATTGGGGAAATAAAATATTAGAGTTCGTCATAGAGACATGACTTGTAGTCAACGATCAAAGAGGTATATTGCCCAAAAGCAAATTCTAAGTCTTTTTATAGGGCAGGCAGGCAGGTGGGGTGTTGGAGCACTTTTACAGCCTCTTAGGACAAGATCCAGTATCTAATCAGACCACACCTGTTATTAATTATATATTTGCTCTTCAGACATCTGACATTAGTAGTTGGGTGTGTTTTTTTTTGTCAGTGAGTATATATGTATGTAGACCTTAGCTTAATGAACACTACTATCCTGGAAATGAAAATTTCCTGCATATTCACAACCAAACCAACATAAAATATTATTTATTTTTTCCTTGTATTACTTGTCATCTGTAAGATTCCCTACTGTAGTGTCCAAGCTTATAAATCATTACAGACTCAGTGCTGCGTCTGTAACACAAAGTATTAAATGTAGGACTACCACAATTCTAGGCACAATTTTAATTAAAACTTTATTTTTACATAATGAACATAATATAAAATTTACCTCGTATACTCTGACATTATAATGCACTTTCTGCTATTAAAAGTAGCCAAATATTCCATTCCTTATTTACCATTCGTTGCTTTACAAAATCATTGTTTGACTGAGGACACCATTTAAAATAAAATCTCATGACTCTTCATATGGGACAAATACAGTATGTCACAAAAGTGAGTACACCCCTTACATTTTTGTAACTATTTTATTATAACTTTTCATGGGATAACACTGAAGATATAACACTTTAATACAATGTAGCCAGTCTACAGCTTGTATAACTGTAAATTTGCTGTGCCCTCAAAAAAACTCACAGCCATTAATGTCTAAACCACTGGCAACAAAAATAAGTACACCCTCAAGTGAAAATGGTCAAATTGTGCCCAAAGTGTCAATATTTTGTGCAACCACCATTATTTCCCAGCAATGCCTTAACTCTCCTGGGCATGGAGTTCACTAGAGCTTCACAGATTGCCACTGGAATTGCCACATCACAGAGCTGGTGGATGTTAGAAACCTTGCTCTACTCCACAGATGCTGAATAGGGTTTAGGTCTGGAGACGTGCTTGGCTTTTACCCTCAGTTTCTTTAGCAAGGCAGTGGTTGCCTTGGAGGTGTGTTTGGGGTTGTTATCATGTTTGGAATACTGCACTGTGGCCCAGTTTCTGAAGGGAGGGGATCATGCTCTGCATGTTGGCATTCATGGTTTCCTCAATGAATTGTAGCCCCCCACAGCCAGCAGCACTCAAGCAGTCCCAAACCATGACATTCCCACCACCGCACACTTGTCTTTGTATTACTCACCTGGTTGATGTCACACACGCTTGACACCATTATAGCTAAATAAGTTTGTCTTGGTCTCATCAGACCACAGGACATGTAATGTCCAGGGTTTAGTAATCCATGCCCTTAGTCTGCTTGTCTCTTCTTATATCTTATATCTTCTTATGATCTTTTTCTTGTATCTGTCTTCTTATGTCATCTTTATGTAGAGCAACAATTATTTTTTAGACATTTGCCATGAGGTGCCATGTTGAACTTCCATATACCAGTATGAGAGAGTGTGATAACGATAACACCAAATTCAACAAACCTGCTCCTCTTTCACTCCTGAGACCTTGAAACACTAACGAATCACGATACCAGTTAGGGAAAATTGCTAATTGGGCACAACTGAGCCATTTTTATTTAGCGAACTCTCACTTTTGTTGCTAGTGGTTTAGACGTTAATGGCTGTGTGTTGAATTATTTTGAGGGCACAGCAAATTTACACCGTTATTCAAGCTGTAGACTGACTACCTTACATTGTATCAAAGTGCCATATCTTTAATGTTGTCCCATGAAAATATAGAATAAAATATTTACAAAAATGTAATGTAATGTAAAAAAACCCTCACTTTTCTGAGATCCTGTAGTTTAGCAATATAAATATCAGAAATATTGCTTTAATTCTCTCAAAATGCATTTAGCCAAATAAGATTGCAAAAGTTATTTTACATAGGAAATGCTATTTTTATAACCTTATATTGTTATGATGTTCTATTGTTTCATGTTTTACTTTTATTATTTGAATAAATACATTGTAGTCGTTTACATTGTGGCTACCGTGTCTTGTCTCTATAGCTGATAAAATAAAATACAAAATTTAGTGGCCTTTTGTTTTGTTTAAGAATTAAGTGTAAAGAAGAACTGAACCACTTCAGAAGACTTTATACAAGCCATTAAATATGGTACTTGCTGTACCTTTAAGGACGTTTGGCATAAACCATGCATGCACTGAAACCTGTGAATGAGTTAAAGAGGACCTAGGATTCTGGACAATCTAAATAGTATCTGATGGTATCAGTAATCTGTATTGAGGCATGACTCGCATTCCTTTCTCTGTATCTTGAGCGTTGTTAATTAAAATGTATATTGTCCTTTAATTAAAAGTTACATTGTTCTTACATTTTTAATTTGACATTAAACAAATCACAACATTGTAATGTAACTTTTTATTCATCAAGTTTCTCAAGGGGGACAATTATTGTGGATCTGGCTGTACTTATACAATGTTTGTACCTTTAACACAATGTGGCTTCCTTAGTTTCCTTTGTGTAATCATTTGGTTTTATTTAACATTGCTATCAGCATCAAAGGCCATTTCAACGAGACCCAAGGTACCTCAACATACAAGGTTACATCAAAAAAGCTGATCGAGACCCACCTACTTCTTAACACCAACTATGGTTCAGTTCGCTTGATGTATGAACGCAGCACGTGTTTAAAGGCGCGTAAATAAGCCAAACACAGGGAGTGATGTCACAAGCACGTGATTTAATATAACGAATATAACCCGATAAAACAATCATCGAGCAAATGTAATTCTGGTTATGTTAAAAAATTGTACTTAATTTTTCATTTCAAAGGACATAATACCCAAGCTTACCTTCTTCTTCTTGTTATGTGTTTATATAGCTTCCTATTAAACGTCAATACAACAGCAGCGTCACCGTTCTTTGGTGCGCAAAACCAAATTGAATTGCAGGATCTCCTGTGTATCAAGTGGTAAAATACTAGCACGTTTTAAGAAACCCCATGAGCACGTTTAGCCCTGCACACATCATTGCTGTGGAAGTTATGAAAGTTTGGCAAGTTCGGGCGCAAAACGTTATAAATGCTTTCCAGTTGGTGGGTGACCTTATTCATTTGACTTTTATGTATATTATTTGGTTCTATGTTAAGAATGTCATGTGAACACTAAGCTAACTAGGATTAATATGCAAAAATTGATCATTTTCTGATTTGGTCTGGACCAAGTGAAGTGAAATTTAAGTATAATTTAACCCATAGTGGGGTGAAAATGGAGATGCATAACGTAAAACGCCTATACCTTATTAACATAATAAGATACAGTGATGTGTTTTAGTCCAGGTTTGTTCAGCATTCACACTGACATTCTTGGCACCAAACAAAAATATACTGCCCACAAACATTAGGGGATACTTCAACACGAAATATTTCACAATGAAATATCCCCTAATTTTTGTGAGTGGTGTATGTAAACAAAAGCTATGTGAACAAGGACAGCTTTTATGATGATTTGCCTCAACAATGCTTGTGCTGGGCTAAACACGCTCATGGAATTTATTAATATGTGTATTTTTACCAGTTGATACTTCACAAGGAGCTCCTACAACTGAATTCCTGAAATTTTATGCACACAAAAGACCACGTGCGGCAAGGAAACAGCAGTACTGAATTATAATTGGTGATTTTTCTCCTGTAACGAGAAGTAGCAGGTAAGCTTTAGTACACTGTCCACTGGAATGAAAGAATCAAGTACAATTCTTTAACATAAATGGTTAAAATACCTGTTATACAAAGTTATACACATTATATTCTATTAAGGGTTGCTTCTTGTAACAATACTCCCTGTCCCTGTCATTCATAAATCAATGGAACCACACATTGGAAGCAAAGAAAGACACCAACCTAGTCAGTGGGTCTTGGTCTGCTGGTTTGGTGCGAATCAAGGTTTGAACAGCAGCGTCCACATTCGTGCAAATCAGCTGGGCTATTAATGCAATAGTACATACAGACATAATTGATGTAGGGGAGGCTGGTCGAAGGATCCCAGTGGTGTCAAAATGGCCCCTGCCCACTCCTGCAACGGAATGCCTTTTATGCTTGCGCCTCATGTTATCTAGTCATAGGTACACCAGCTTTAGTGTATAGAAACTGTTACAAAACTATAACCAGAAATGAAGCTCTGCTGTAGAGACAGCATTCCATTTGGCTTCTTACCATTTATATGATAGGTTCCTCCAGTGTACATGATTTAAAATAAAACCAGTTTTGGAAAAAAACCTTGGCTTAATAATAAGAAAGAAATGAGCAATATTTAGTACTTCAATATATACAGATTTAAAGCAAACAGATATAGAAAGTTTTCCAGGAGCATCCTAACAATATAAAAATAGCAACTCAAAAAAATTTCCAAGTTACATTTACAAATCATACACCTAATATTTATAGGCATACCAGCATGGCCCTTTTCAAATCCAGTGCATGGAGTCTACTGCGTTGTGTTTCTCCAGTCCAGTCAAGTGTGCAGTCCAGAATGCAGACCCTGAGTCTTTAGTCCTAGAGTCTTTCACACTAAGTAAGGAAAAAAGTCTCAGGAGTAACTTTCATTTTCACTCCAAACAGTCATCCACTGCTTCTTTTCAAATGGATCAAACATTACACTTTCATCTGTAAAGTGTCGTGTCTCTTTACGGATCCTCACAGCATGGTACTTGGGAAGGCTGTCATCATACTTGGAATGCTTGAAAAATCCACACTAATGGAAAGAACAAATGAAAATAATTTTAAGCAAAATTAAGATTTAAGCGTCAAATTTGTTTAAAAGTGCAATCAGTTTTATTAGCATAAAAATAAGAAAAAAGCATGCTTGACAAATGCAAAAAGCATTTGGAAAAGTCGAACTGATAAAGCAACATCTCAGAAAGAAACGGTAACACTAACGAATGAAAGACAAGGTAAAACTGTGCTTTAGAGAGAAAAAAACAAGGCAGACGAGTATAAAGAAGAAGAAGAAGTCATTAAACAGTCAGATTTCAGGTTTCACACAGTACTGACAAGTGAGACACACTGTTCAGAAGAAAGCACATTTTCTTTCTTTTCTTCTTTTGGCAAAGCAAAAGATGCGTTAGTGATTGTTAAAGCTTTGTCCCACTTCAGACTGGAACACAGCAGTAGCCTTGTGTATTTTACCAGGCAAAGGCTTCTAGGCATCAGTGGAGAGCTTGTCTGTGTCTGAGGGCTGAGCATGGATCTCAGCTTTGTGATATGCTGCATCGTATTGGTCTTTTGGGGCACGCTTGAAGAAACCGCACTACAGAGGGAGCAAGGTGGTTGATCATTGCAATGACGTGAGTGTATAAATTGTGTTTCCATAGTTCAGTTCAAACAGGGCTAACTTATTTCTGTCATAAACCATTTCTCTTTAACCTACTGCAATGAGCATTTTTTGATGTCTACACAAATGCACTGTATTTTTTGGAATTAGAATTATACCCCCAAACAGACGATTGACAAACATAGGTCACGAGTTATGAGCAAAATACATTCAAAACTAAAAATTAGCCCATAAAAGTATTTATTTTCACTTCTGATCTACTAGGCTCACCTTCCATAGTAGAAGCACTAGAAGAGCCAACATGAGTATGCCTGCTAGTACAGCCACCAGAATGATCCACCATGGAACACCACCGTAATGTGCCACAGTATTTTCAGGGAACACTGTCAATCTCACCTTTCAGTGCAAAAAAAAATTATATATATATATATTAGGAAATTCAGTAAAGAAGGTACATAACATTTTATATATGTATACATATGGAGAACATCAATTTTGTTGGTGGATTGCTAGTGCATACTGAACAATTTAAATTATAAAAGCTAACCAATAAAAAACAACCAAAACAAAAAAAAAAAAACACCAGAATTGTTCCTATAATAGTCCATAATATCCACAATAATCAACATTTGCTATTCCAAACTTTTTTTCTAGAATAGGTACATTAACATGTACAGGGTTTGATTGTATTTGCTTCAACTAACAAAGCAATAGCAAAAGTTGCCATGTAATGAAAATCTATAAACATAGGATTATCATTGTTTTGCACTAACAATGTACAGGGTGAGTACAAAAACACAGGATATGCCACATGTTGCGTTGTGGACTTTTGCAGAGGCTGCCAAAACCATTGTTGAGGTTTCTTCGTTGGTAGCGGTCTTCAGACCACCACTACATGCCTTGTCGCCAGTCCTGGTTTCTCAGAATTTGGCTCTGAGGGATGCAACAGTGCTGTGTGAAATTGGTGGTCTTTCTGGATCTTTCTCTCCAGATATCAGAATCTTCAATTCTATCTTCAGTTACCTGTGACGAACAACAAAAGTTTGGAACTTTCTGTGTCGATAACTTTTGAACCACAAGAGATATTGCAAATCTGATTGAGACAATTCTCAGGCCTTTTCTGATATGTTACGTAACCATCTTCCCACTGGAAAAACTTGCCCTTGATCCAATATGGTGGCTTTCATGATGGCAACCATGTTTTAACCATGTGCCTAAAAGATTGCAGGGACATTTTGATATGTCATTTTCACGTTTGCTTCTAACATAATATAAAATAAAATAAAAATCCTGTGCCTTTTGACTCACCCTGTAGTTATAAAATTATTGACACTTAATTATATTATAGTCAGAAAATTCCATCACAGTACTGATAAATTATTCTGTAAATATCATATTATCAATAATATATATCACCACACTGAGTTTGCATAGTTATAACATTAGTGCACAATTATAACATTTAACATCAAATACATTGTTATAAGAAAATGAAAAAGAGACTTGAGATTTGTATGTTATGAAGCACACAAACAGCAGGAAATGGTTGAGAAACTTAATTTATTGTATCTGAACATACTGATGCTTTCATCAAGCTTGCCAAGGCTTTGTTTTTAAATTTATATGAGCTAATATTGGAAAACCAAAATTATTTGTAGGTAATTTAGCCTAAATAGTAGATTGTTTCAAGGCTTGTTTCAAGCAGATTATGGCAATTTAAGCTTTTGAGAAGGTGCATATCAGAACATTCAAACAAAAAAATAAAACACAACTTAAATTTGCTTACATGCTTGGTCTAAATAAAAGTGTCCATTTACATTGTAATGTTTATACGGTACAACCTTACCTGTGTCTCAGGATTCTTCAGCACAATGTTCTTAGCAGAAACATCCAGACTGATGGACGCTTTCACAATCATATCAATGTAATTATAAGAAGCATAATCCTGTTTTAGAAGAAAACAAGTGAGATCCTGTTTAGTGGTAACACAATCTTGTATTTACTTTGTACAAATATAGGTTTTCTAATTATTATTAATAATATTAACTATAATTACTTCAAGGAAAGTGGAGTTCCAAAGCCGTGCCTTCAGAGTAATATGTGCACTACTGTCCAGTCCCTGCAGGGGGCACTTGATGTCCACGCATCTTGCACCACCAGCACATGACTAAGTACATAAAAACTGAAATAAGCACATCTTCAGACTTTAAGTAAAAGACTGAAAACAAGTTTCTGTTCATTTACCAAAGTTTTATATTTCCTTTTGTCTGTAAAAAGAGAGATTTTTCTGCCTTCTGAAGGACTTTTTTCCTCTGCCTCACGCTTCCTCCTTGGGAAAGTGGATTCCTTTAAGAACAGATAGCATACGCTGATTAAAGACTTTGTCTCACAAGATCATGCTTATGAAGGGTGAATTATAAGGATATCATACTTTATTAAGGCTAAGAAGATTGATCTCCATCTCAGGTGAGCAGGTGATCTGCTTTAGTTCTTTAGAGTTAACGTCCACTAGGTAAAGCAGCCACTTTCCCACCGCACTTTCTTTAGGCCATTGAATATTAAGAGAGGCTGTGCCAAAAGATTTTAATGGCTTGCCTAAATTGATGACCTAAAATGAAAATCGTTAACAAATTATTTGTGATTATTATATAACTTATGTTCATATGTATTTAAACCACATCCGTAACCAAACAGGTCAAACTAAATTAAATACAATAAAATGCTGCATTATTTACCCTGAATTCATATTCAATCAAACTGCCAACGTTCCCTTCAGACTTCATGGCACTCTCTCCTCTAATTACCCCTCCAAAATACACCTGTGAGGGTTTTACAATTCTGATCCAAAACAAACAATTAGTTACATAACAATAAAAAGCAGTTACTTGTATAAAAACAAATAGTCCACTGTGCAGTAGAAGTTTAGGATAGATAAGGATGATAATGATGCTTACCCCTGTACTGACAACAGAAGCTCAATCACAACTTTTGCTTTAGCTTTCACTTTGCTGAGATCCTCCTGCAGACTTGTTCTGTCAGATAAAAAATATGGTTTCGCAATCTTTATATAAACAGGGTTCAATTAAAATCCATGACAAAAGCATTTTGTAAAGAACAGCTCACGTCTCCAGCTGGAGGTCAACCTCAACTTTAGTGGTGTCGAGTGAGATGTTGGCAGTACTCAGAATAATGTAGAACGTCACCTAAAACATTAGTGACATATTTTTCTGTAAATATGTGTAAACTACTACTTCATGTGAGTCAAACCTTTGAGTAAAACTGTGTACCTCAGAGTCTCTTTTGAATGGGTTTCCCAGCTCACAGTCTACTTGCGAGCCATTCTGATTCGCTGCACAGATTACAGGCTTGTCCTAATTATGAAAAATACAGTTACTTATGTTTATAACTACCAAGTATGCAATTGCTTAATTTGAATAAATAACCATGTGCAATAATAGATTCTATAAATATGTGTGACTGTGAAACCCACATTGTTTTTCTGAGATCTGAATCCAGAATATGACAGCAAATCACCAAACCATCCAACCAGTTTGGCTTCATGTGCATCATCTCCATTCTTGTTCTTGACTGTGACCTCGAGAGCAATGTCCTTCTGGTCACTCAATGATACAACTGCTATACCGTTCTTACTGTTCCAGAAGACATACAGATAAAAAGCCAATAAAACGCCTGAATTTAACTCAAGAAGCAATATTAATGAACTATACCAAAAGTTGTTGATACTCACATAGGTAATGGAACAAAGATATCCTGATTGGATTCTTTGTAACAGAATCTGTATTGGAGTTGCAGGTTGCTTTGACAGATGTTGTCAGCGCCACATCCCTCTTTTAGGAAATGCACCTAAGACAGCAAATTAAACTACAGTACTTGACAGAGGCCTACATTTGTGTTTTAATCATCACAGAACCTGTTTATACCAGCAGCTCTATGTGTGAAAGAACACAAAGTCTGATTTATTTGCAATGTGGCAGAGACATTCCTGGGAAACCCTTCCTGTGCTTGTTCAAACATTAACCTGCTGAAATAAACCTGTTGGAAGCCCTGCCATGAGAGGCCGCAGATTGTTCTGCACATACTTCTGATCTGAACTAGGGGTGACCGACTTTCATATATGATGACTCTCCAGATCACCACACAAGCAGTTAAGTCAGTGTGTCGCTGCAGAGCAAATGCAGAACTAAAGTGCTCACCATGATATTATACAAAACCTGGATTCATCTATAAACATAACATTACCATTGAAGGGGACGGTATCTGGCTGTCAATGGCAGAAAATGTAATGGGCACTGTGACAACAAATTTCCTTCTGCTAAGCACCTGGAAATGGTTCGGGCAGACAAAGAGGTGTTTAGTGAAGGTGCCACCCATGTCTGGATGATGGAGCAGCCTGTGCTTGTTCAGAAGATCAAACAAGCCTCACTACTCGTGGTCTGTCTGCACCATCCCGAGCCTGTTTGCCATGTGTGCCAGCCCTCGCAAACCACTGCTCTCAACACTGCCAGAAATAACCATCCTGCGTCTCTCAGTCCAGTTATATGCCCCCTCTCAAAGTCTGTCAACTGGACAAACTGTCTTTAAATGCATAGTAGAGGCAACTCTAGCATTGATTTCTCACCAAGATGTAACTACCCAAAAGTAGCCTCTGAGAGCCTTTTAGGACAGCAGGAGAAGTACATTTACATTCTGCATACAGAGTTTCGGATCCGACATTTCTATTGGGTTTTGTGAATATTTCTTCAATGATTACAAATAGAGATGCATGAATCATTAAGGTGCAAATGAGGTAATATTGGTGCTAATAATAGCCTTCAGACATTCTCCTAAACTCTTAAATTGTTTATTTAAAGTACCTAAACAAATATATAAGTAAACAATAAGTGCATATTTACCTCTGTGCTTGTCTTGTTAGGCACACTGGAGTTTAATACTGGTACTAGTTCTGGGAGTGAGCTCTGACTTTTCCCTCTCTTAGCACTCCTAATGTTAGCAGAAACTTCAATGGGTATTGCTCTCAACTTGTCCTTAATATTCTCCTGAGAAAGAACATTTTAAAATGCATGATACATTGTGGCTTTGAGGTGGGATTTTGAATCAAAGCCTGAGTGCAAAAGGAATACAGGATAGGCAAGTTTATATATTTTTATATTAAAAGGGCCTTGAACACAAAGTCTGTTTCCTGCTAAAAAGATACCTGTAGTCTGAGTTTTGCCTTTTGGCAAACTTTCTTGTTCTGTGCTTTTAGCTCTAGTGTGCCTGTAGACTGGAAGTCCTGATCAGTTGGCATTTTATCCAGGAAGGACAATCTAGGGGACAATCCCAGTTTCCTACGATGTGACTCAGTCTCCAATGTATAGGAAATGGCTGCAATGAATAAAGTTGGTTACTATTTTAACATACAAAACAGACATGCAAACATCATTTTTGTACCTGAATGTTTGAAGATGTAAAATGTACTCACACAGAAGATATTATAATAAACAACACCAAAATGTACTCTATATGTAAAATCAATAGTCCACATTGTATTCACATTCAGAAACAGTGACATAATTTACAAATAATAAGTCTATCTCTCTTGGATTCAATCCCTAGGTGCAGTGGTCTGGTTCTGTGTGTCATAATTTGAGTTTCCTCCCTTCCTTTGTTTAACCGGTGTCTCTGAAATGCCCCTAGGATGTTAGTGTATTAGTGTGCCCTGCGATGGACTGGTAAACTGTCTAGGATTGTTCTTGTCTTGTGCCCTGTGGCACTGGCTTAGCACAGGCACTCCTGGAACCCTGTTCAGGAATAAGCAGATAAGAAAGTGAATGAATGAATCTCTTGTACTTACTCAGCTTGGGGTGATATGTGTTGGGATTTGCTTTATATGTAAAGCAAGTTTCAACCATTAAGCTGTAAATAAAGTGCATAAACGTTAAACAAAAATGAAGCTAAAGGCTAATAAGTCAAAAGTAATCTGGTAGCACATATTACATTTCAAGTCCATAACAACAAAAAATATTTTACCAAATACTTTTGCCACACGTTTTGCTTGTCAGGTCGATTTCCTTTGGTGTAACTATGATTTCCTTCTTTAGGCTGATAACTGGTCTGGCCCTGAATTAAAATTATTGAATTTATTGATTAAAAGTTAATTAAAATGCTTTCTCACAAATTAGCAGAAATTAATTTGCACTTAATTTTGGAGAATCATTTAATCAATACCTGTAAATAAGTACAGTGTCAGACAAAGATCCAACGGCAACATCTGGGTAGGAGTTTTCATCCAAATCCATATTGCCAGCCAAAGAATAGCCAAACATCTTTATTCCATGGTGCCGCCCTTCAAGAACCTTCAACAGGTAACAAGACAAGTCAGTGCTACACAAAGTGCAGGATTTACCATATGATTTCAAAAGAGAAAACATACTTACTCACATGAGTCGTAAAGTACAAGAGTACTTTAAAAACATAGTTATAGACTCTTGTACTTTATTACAAAATTGTTCAAAATTACTCAAGATTGTCCATCTCCCTGTCCTTTATCATAGTAATGGTGTTTTGCTCTCAGAGCTCTTATCCATTATAAAAGCCCACAGACAGCACAAAACAGATAAACATAGGGAATCAGAGGTTAGAGATTCCAAAACAGATTTTCTCACCTGTGCTGGCTTGGTGTTAATGCCATCAGCTGATCCATGATAGATGTACACTCTGCCAGAGCCTGAATCTGCATAGGGAGCACCTACTGCAATATCTGGCAGATAGAGACACAAAATGTCAATCAAAACATACACAAGTTACTCGCAAATTTATATTAACTAAAATCTACAAAGTCAGAATCAGAATCTTTATTTTGCCAAGTAGCAAGTATACAAGGATTTTTTCTTGGTGCAGGTGTCAACATATAGACACCTAAATTACTAATAAAAAGGTAAGTTATATTTAAACAAAAATTAAAAATAAAACAGCAATAAAATAATACAAAATTAATACACAAGAATGAATATAGCAGCAGAATGATGGTTTAAAATAGTATGTAAAAAGAGTAAGTATAATAAATAAGGTGCAAATGTCTAGAATGTAAAAAGCATGTGATGTGCATGTGAGTTGTCTGTGTTTTTTTTTGTGATCAACATTTGTATTGCTTTTTTTGGTGGGGGGCAGCAACAAAACTCATCCAAAATAACTTAACAGAACTATACAAAAATTATACATAGATATAAACAGAGAGAAAGAATAGACAGTTGTGCAACATTCACTCTTTGTACTGTTCAAAGATTGTGTAAATGTTCTGTAATACGCAGCTTTAATAAATGCCATGATTCAACAGTTTTAGGTTTGGCATTGTGAAGTCGGGCTGCAGTTTATTCGAGTCTGGTTATATGAAGCAGGTTGTTGCCCAAGTCAGCTCTAAATGCAGACCCGGTGTAATCCAGTTTGAAAGGATGGCCTGTTTTTGCAGCGGTAAATCCAGCGAAAAGTTGCTTACTTTGATTTAGGCTGAAGTTCGTATGAGAGTCGTCATTCAGAAGCATAAACATAAAAGAAGCATAAAAAAGGATGAGGCTGGGAGGTTAAAATTAATTTGTAGAGAATGAAATTAAGTAAGTCCTTTGTCATTGTATATGTCTTTGCATGTGTTGATACCTTTTGATGACCAGGTAGGTTCTACGAAAGGTTTTTTGTCTCTTAAGATGTTGTAGTTATTCCAGAGTGGAGTAGAAAGCTAGATTTTGTGTGTTAGTGGAATTGTTTTCCCATTTATTTATTTCCCCTTTATATACTTTTTCTGTATCGGACCAGATTTTTAAAGAATTTGGTATAATATTTCCATATCGTAATTTAGTATTTTTTGCGCCAAAATTAGTGAGTGTTAAGTCTTGCAATCGGTGAGGGTTAATCAATTTAGATTCAATGGTTCTCCATGGCGTTTTTGAGTTTACATCCAGCCAGGTTCGGAGTGCTCTAAGTTGAAAGGCTGTAAAATACATCTTGTAGTTAGGCAGTGCTAGGCCTCCTTTCGTTTTTGGTAATTGTAGGGTTGACAGCTTAATTATTGGCGGTTTGTTATTCCATAGAAATCTGGATGTCATTGAGTCCAGTTTAACAAAATAATTATTGGGAGGTGAGAGTGGTAAGATATAGAAGTAATAATTTAATCGCGGCAGTACATTCATTTTAATTATGGAAATCCTACCCTGTAGGGAAGTCTGAAGTGTTTTCCATCATTCTAAGTCGGATTCGATCTTATCAAATATTGTTAGGTAGCTTGTTCTAATAGAAGTATGTATACTGGGATATATATCAATCCCTAAATATTTAAATAAGTGTTTAATAGGAATTACAGAGGGAATATTGATATTAATATTTAGGTGGCTATTATTCAAAAGCATTAAAGCTGATTTCGCCCAATTTATTTTATATCCTGAAATAGAGTTAAATATAATAAATTCTCTCATTATAATTTGAATTGATTCATTTAGGTTATTTAGAAAAAGAAAAATATCATCTGCATGTAATGATATAAAGTTATTATATCCTAAAATAGAGATAGGAGATACTGTTGATTGTCGAATTGCTTGCGCAAAGGGTTCTATTGAAAGACAGAACAAATGTGGCGATAACGGGCAACCTTGTCTAGTTCCTCGTTCTAAATTAAAGGTTTTGGATATGATATTATTAGTTATTGCCGATGCAGTGGGTAAACAGTATAGTGTCTGTATCATATTTGTAAATATTTGACCAAAGCCGAAATGATCCAGCACCGGCCACATATAGTTCCATTCTAGCCTATCGAAGGCTTTCTCAGCATCAAGTGAGAATATGGCACAGGAGTCGGAGAGCAGGTGTGCATTGTCTAGAATGGGAAATAATCTTCGCATGTTATCCGATGCTGAGCGTCCCCTTATAAAACCAGTTTGGTCTTCATTAATTAAGTAGGGTATTACAGATTCTATATGTCTAGATAATGGTTTTGCAAATATCTTTAGATCGCTATTGATAAGGGAGATAGGCCTATAACTTGAGCAAAGTAGGGGGTCTTTTCCTTTCTTAGTGTTATTAGTGCTGTTCTTTGGTCTCTGTGGAACATTTTGGTTTCTATTGCGTAATTGAAAAAATCTAAAATTATATTTCCGATTTGATTCCATATTTCAATATATAATTCAGGTGGTAGGCCATCTGTTCCAGGAGATTTATTCTTTTAAAGACATTTTAAAGCTTCGTAGATTTCATCTAAATTTAAGGGAGAGTCTAGGCGGTCTTTATCTAATTGTGACATAACTGGTAGGTGTAATTGATTAAGGAATTGGACACAATGCGAAACATCTGAGGTTGTTTCTGATTTATATAGATCTGCATAAAACTGTTGGAAGGTTTCATTGATTCTCGAATGGTCAGTAGTTGTTTGGTTATTAATATCCATAATTTCATTTATATTAGATCTAGTTTCACATTCTTTGAGTTTCAGTGATAAAAGATGGCTGGGTCGTTCTGCATCGGAGTAATATTTATATCTTGTTCTATGTAATAAAAATTCTGCTTTAGTAATCGTTATATTTTAATATTCTTCTTTAATAGCATTTAACCTAAGTCTTCTCTCTTCAGAAAAAGAAATTTTTTGTTGGCTTTCTATTAGTTCAATAGTATTTTCTAGCTGAGTGATTTGTTGTCGTTGCAGTTTAGAGAGATTGGATGAAAAGGATATACAAAGTCCCCTTATATAGCACTTAGTCGTTTCCCAGAGCATTTGAGGATTAGAATTTGGGTTTTTATTAATTGAAAAAAAAGTGTCAGTTCAGATTTTAAATATTTGAGAAATTTTGAGTTGGTCAGTAAAGAGGTGTTGAAGCGCCACCTAGGGGCTTTTCGAAATCCAGACAGGGGTATGGTACAAAATACAGCTGCATGATCTGAGAGTAAAATTGGGGAGATAGAGGTGGTTACTAGGTTTAAATTAAATGATGGGCTAATAAATATGTAATCGATTCTGAAGTACGATTTGTGTCTATTTGAGTAAAATGTATATTCCTTTGTTGTGTTATGTTGAAAGCCCCATATGTCAATAACGTCCAGATCTTCTATAAATTGTTTTAAAAGTCTAGTAGATGGAGAGATGGAAATATTAGAAGATGATTTATCAAATTTAAGGTCAAGAACAGTATTAAAGTCCCCTCCAATTATAAAATAAGTGTCAGAGAATTCTAGTAAACAATTACGGATATTGTTAAGAAATTCTTTATCCGGTTCATTTGGGGCGTAAATAGAAGCCAATACAATTTTAGTTGTACCAGTTCTAATTGAAAGAAATGTGAATCTACCTTCTTGGTCTTTTCCACTTTTACCCCATAATAATGGAGAGTTTTCTATTTAATAATATAGCCACTCCTTTTGTTTTGTTATGAGAGGAAGAGAGAGTAGCCATCTTATAATATTTATTTTGAAAATGTTGTGTGTCATTTTGTTTTAGATGTGTTTCTTGTATTAATGCTATAGAGACAGATTTCTGACGCAGGTATTCTAAAATCTGTGTGCGTTTAACCGCTGCGTTAAGGCCATTGGCATTAAATGATAATATATTTAAGGATGAAAGTACATTGTTATCTGGTGTTGGCATACTGAATCCAAGTAAAATCATGTAAATATGTGATGTTGCTGTTGCGAGAGTGTTGCTGCCAAAGGGATAAACTATATACATAGAGATAAGTAAAATGAAAACATATAGAACATGTACAGGCCGCATAGACACATTTTCTATAGGTCTGTAAAACACAAAAATAACTGTAGATCCGTGGCGTCTCAGGTGCGGACCACATCAAGCGAGATCAGCTCACAACTCACAATCTATTGTGAGGAGACTAGCTCCATACCTCTGTCCGCAATTGAAATATAAAAGAAAGTTACCGGGATTACTCGGTTGTCATCTCAACTGAGAGTGGGTGAAGTGATCATAGGAATTCCTCTGCTTCTTGAGGGTTGGTAAATAGCAGCACTTCTTCTTTATGGCGAAGCTTAATCGTCGCTGGGTACATAAGAAAGGGATGGAGACCCGCTTTGGTCATCTTTTTTAAGATTGGGTTGAGGATTTTCCTTTTTTCGGTCGTGGCTGGGCTGAAATCTGGAAAAAATAGCAGCGTGCTCTGTGCGGACTTGATTGGGAAGGACTTTCTGGCTTCTTCCAGGATGGCTTTCTTGTCTTGCCATTTTAGAGCTCTGAAGATTAGGGTGCGAGGTTTACCGGAATCGTTATTTCTTCCATTGAACACCCGATGTGACCGGTCAATCTCGATAGTCCTGCCTTTGAGGGCTGGCATCCAGATAGGGAGGTTGGTACGGAGAAACCCCACCGGATCCGAACCCTCCGTCGATTCGGGTAGACCGACCAGCCTTACATTATTCCGTCGTTCCCGGTCTTCTAGCTCCGCTAACTTGCCAGAGAGCTTTTCCACTCGTTTCATCATTTCGGTGGTATCTCCTCTGTTAGCGCGCACTGAGGTCTGTACGTGATCCACCCGGTCACTGACCTGCTTCAGACCCCTGTAATATGTTTCCATCTCCGTGTTCAAGGACTGTACCATGTCACTTATTCTGTGCAATTCAAGATGAATATCTCGTAACGCCGAGGTGAGGATGGGATCCATTGCCTCCTTAATTGCTGTAGTGACGACCTGGTCCAGAGTAGACTGTTGTTCTTTGAGTGCTAGTTTGATGCCGTTAGCAATGGCGGCGTCCAGCTCCTCCCGCGTGATAGAGGAATCCTTGAATTTCTTCTTCAGAGGTGAGTGTTCAGTTGCTCTTTTTCGAGTATCCATGTTGAGACGGATGTTATACAAGTCGTAGATAAGGTGAAGCTAGTGCTTGCGAGGATAAAGTAAGGAATTTGTGGGTCTTTTGCGGAGAGCTCAACTCCCTGCGTGCATCGCAGCCGAGAGGTCACGTGGTCATGAAGGGTCTCTCTTCATATTTTACTGTAAATGAAATGTCTGAATCTATTGTTTAGGATCATGATTACGCTTCTTCTAAAAGAAACCATGTGTTCTAGATCGTCCCCTTTGTAATTTAGGGGGAGAGAGAGAGGGAAGGAGAGGGAGGGAGAGAGAGGGAGGGAGGGAGAGAGAGAGACGGAGAGAGAGATGTTTATTTATCGGCGCACTCAACACATTTTATCTACGGATATGTGTCAG